>SKCR01041138.1:0-15829 GCA_019454045.1 Zanthoxylum bungeanum
ACCCTCACGAGACTACAACTCGTCCACTAGGGACACCTAGGGGTTTAAAGGCTTGTTGCATACGCTAAATGCAACCGTGATCCCTACGAAAGTGGCTTAGTTAATTTTATTTTCATGTTATTTTATTTTATGTTTTGCTCGAGGACTAGCAAAATGTTAGGTTTGGGGGTGTGATGAGTGGTATTTATGTCACTATTTCCCACTCATTTAACCTAATATTTTGTATAGTTTCTTGAGTTTTGTGAACGTTTTGATATGTTTTGTGTTATTTTATAGATAAATAAAGTTTGGAAAGCATTGGAGGCAATTTGGGGCAAAAACGGACAAAAATGCGTCAACAGGGATATTTTGGTCTTAAGCGCGTCGAGACGCCAAACGTTCAGCGTCGCGACGTCTAAAATGCACCGAACAGTGCTAACGTGCGCCGGGTCCACAAATCAGAATCTGAGAAAAGTTTGACTTTGCTAAAATACGCCGTGCCACGTGTCACCATCACAGTCGATCTGCTAACATGCGCCGTGCCACGTGTCAGCATCCTACGGTGCCGACAGTCACCATCGCCACGTGTCGCCATGTCGTCGCCACGTCACCGCTATGTCATCAGCCACGTCAGCAAGTCAACAAGTCAAATTGCCACGTGTCGTGACATATCATCATCAGCCAATCAGGAAGTGACACGTGTCGCAATTCTATGGTGCCGACAGTCTCTTTCCCACGTGTCGCCACGTCGTCGCCAAGTCACCGCCACGTCAGCGCCACGTCAGCGCCAATTATTGGATATCCTATCCTTATCTGACACGTGGCAGATAAGAATCTCAGCGACCAATCAGAAGCCGCCACGTGTCACAATAATTGAAGCCCCACCACTCTGCCACGTGTCATATTATCATCTTATCCAGAATCTTCAACCAGCGAACCAGAGCGTGCCACGTCGACAAATCCGGCGTCGCGACGCTGAGGACCTGGCGTCCCGACGCTGGATCCTACCGAGGCTATAAATTGAGCTCGAGATTTCAGAATTCAGGGCACCACTCTCTCTCTTATAATCTTTCTAAAGAGAGAGTTTCTCTCTCTACTTTCTTTAATTTTTAGTTTTTTAGTTTTTAGTTTTGTAATTAATTTTAATTACGTTTTGTTAATATAGTAATTTAATTTTTACTTTTTACTTTTTACTTTTTACTTTTTACAGTTTTATTATTTACCATGAGGAGGTAACTCCCCCAGCTAGGGTGAAAGGTAATTCTTTTACTGTTACTATTTAGATTAATCTCCCTTAAAAATAATATATTCACTATTTAAAATATTGACTTAAAAAGGATACCGCCAGATTGGTCGGTTGGTAATTTAATTTTGGTTCCGCCTTTATGGCTGGTTGGACTTAATTTGACTTAATCAGGTTACCGCCTATATGCTGGTTGGAAAAAGAATCACAAGTTTATATATTATTTTATGGGAGATATCTAAATTAGTAGTAGTAAAAGTAATTCCTTTTACCTTAGCATTTTATTTTATTGTAATTTACTTTTCAGTATTTACTTTACCGCATTTTTACTTTATGTCTTTTATTTTCAAGTTTTTACTAGCCCTAGTTATGTGTTGTAACTAAATTAGTTATCTGGGGTTGTGATGAAATCCAATATCACGTTTTATAAGGGTTAGATTATAGCTTGGGTAATATAAAGATTTATTTATTGAGTCTTAAACTTAATGCTTTTTCATTAACTGGCCATTAATAAAATTGATCTGGTAAATCTAAAATGAACTAGACATAGGGATTTTAGGTTTCAGCCTTAGACTTAATAGCCCACGATCTTCCTTGAGGATAGATAACCCTTTAATAGATTTCCTTACAGGATAGGAATATACCTGTCGGGCCGGGGGTAGCCATAATTGGAACTTAACTTAATGAATCCAGATAATTTGGTTGACATAGACATATGATTCAATTGGGTTAAACTGGGTATTTGTGTCTGACCATCGACAGAGGCTTACACATAATTTAGTGTTCCAGGTTAATAAATCAATATATTACCCAACTTTAGATAACCACTTCATCTTTAAAATGATATTGGAAGAAATCACAACCCTAGATAGTTTTTAATATTGAATTTTCTTAAAACCTATTTTCGACTATTTTATTTACTTGCTTTTAAATTTAGAATCGTCACCATTTCAAATCAATCAATCAACTTGTTAGATATTAGTAATCATTTGACCTCAAAAATTAATAGTTTAGATATTAAGTCCTCGTGGGATCGATATTTTTATACTACTTGAACGATACGTGCGCTTGCGTTATACGTGTGTGTTTACGCCGGTCAACTATCATAAGAACTCTAATTAAAAAAAAGAAAGAAAAAGACTTACTTGAACCAAAGACTCCTCCAGTCCTCCCTTCAATCTACAAGTTTTTCTTGAACTCAGCAAGCTCTTTCATGTTCCAAAGTGCCACCCAAGTATGTAGCCTCCAAAGATGCACACACCAAATCCAAAACTCAACGGCAAGACTACGCCTTGAGTGCACGGGTATTTTGCCCTTGGTGCTAGCCTAGGCAAATACCTCAAAACTTTTAATTCGAGGTTCCTCTAATCAATTAGACTTAAGGATCCTCAAAATCAGTGGCTTACTCTTAAACTTTAGAGTTGCTCACTTATATAAACCCAAGATATGAAATGTTTGGTGTAAAAATTTGTGAAGAATTCTTTGGGTTTATATAGTGCTCCAAAGACAACAAAATTAATTAAGAGTCCGATGTGGGATAAAAGCTAATTTAATCTTAGCCATTGGATCTTAATTTAGTGGTTTAATGAGATTATAAAACCCTAATAAGAGTTTGGGCCGAATTTAAATTAAAAAAAAATAACAAATTTTTTTACTATTCACGTGAATAGTAATTTATTTTTTTTATTCCAATTCCCAAAGTGCCCTTATCATCATTCACCAATCCCTAAGCCATTATGAAACCTCATAAATGATTTGTTCAATAATTAAACACATTGAACCATTTATGAACAATTACTACAGCAATTATATATGCTGTTATATTTGAATTGTGCACTGTTAACCATTGATTTCGACTTTGTTGTGTGTGACCTTTTGGGTTCCCCTCAAGTTGGACATGAAATGAATCGTGATAATTTAATTGAACATAAATTATTCTCCGATCAGATGGTCGTTCGATTTCAATGACCAAGGTTGATATCTAGCAACATGCCAAGGCCCCTAAATGAGAAAGAAAGATATATATACCCATTATGTATGCGATTTACATATGATACGGTCCCTCGCCTCACTGTATCCCCACCTATTGACCTAGGGTATGGAAAGTGTCTACCCATATGGTCAAATGTATGATGTTGATAGTGTCATGAGTCGTGCACCCTAAAGAAAGAATCTCACATGATTCTTCCGCGGTGGCCACAGTCTCAAGTACTGATCACACATATCAACCCGCGAACTGGAATACTACTCTTATAAGAAAATATTATCCGAGAGAGTGGCGATTCTCTATTGTATCTTTCCAAACTTCATGTGTTTCAACAAATGACCCAATCATACCCTTATGACCGGATCTTTTGAACCGGGGAAGGAGAATGTCAAAGTTATTTGATCCACACATAAGATTGTAAAGACCTAAAGTCAAAGGACTAGTCATATAATCGATACATGAAAGTTCTCACAGACACATGAGACAAACACTCCATATGAAAAACTTTCGGCGGTCAATTCGATGGACACAAGCAACTCATGCATCCATGTGATACACCAAGCGGACGGATCTCCGCTAGTAGCCTATGAGATCGGCTACCCCACTTAAGGTCGGATCATGTCATCATTCTAGTCTCTCCGCTTTGTGAACGCCCAGATTATTAAAAAAATATGACTAGAAACATTTAAGAGTAATGATTCCCCTAAGGCATGGAATCCATCGTCTTATTACTCCAAGGGATTTATTACAGTGTTGATGATTCATATAAGTTATGTAAGACACATATAATAAAGATTTCCTTTTATTAATTAATTAAAATATTACAAATACATGTACATATAGCCCATCCACAAGTTGGGTATACGGCATATCCCTAACATGTTGGGTTCTAATGAAAAAACGAAGATCATTTAAAGCATAAAATCATGTGAATATGACATGAAGTATAGCGGAAATATACTTACAAAGATCGGCTGGATGTAAGTGTAGAGTTCAAAATTTTTGCTTCCTTTGAAGTTGCTCTAAGCTCCTCCAATGTTGAGTGTCAAGCTCCAAGCTTTGAAGAAAGGATTCCAAACTCTAGGGAATGTTTCCCTATCACCTTTGTATGATTCTTTGATGTGCTAGCAATGGATATTTTGCAACAAAATTCCCCTTGTTCCTTCTTGTAACTCTCGGCAATTGAGAGAATAAAGAGAGAGAGAGGGTTTCGGTTTTGTGAGAGAATTGGAGAGAGAGAGTGATTTCGTAATATGTTGACTTGTTTTGTTTTTCCAAAATCAAAAGACATATACCAAAATCAAAGTTCGGTAAAAGTCACTCACAAATCAAGCTTGAGTGTTTTAGAAGCAACCATCAAATTCTTCACTAACTTCCATCACCAAAAAGGCAAATGATTGACTAGTGATGTGACTTGATGTGACTTGTGGGCCCCACTTTAATTCAAAATCCGAGTTGGCCCACAAACATATTTTGGGCTCGGGTTCGTTAATTCCGAATTAACGAATTTTCCGTTGCGACTTAATTAAATAATCATGCCTCGCAAAATTATTATTAAAGTCACTCGCGAATTAATTCTAAATTAATTCGTTCACCCGAATTAAAATCCAATTTTAATTCCGTTATGAAATCTAATTTCATTTAATATATTGAACATATTATTTTATCGATTAATTCCGAATTAATCATTCTCTCTCTATTAATTGAATTTTATCCCGTAATTAATCCTAGATTAATTTTCTCTCTCTTATAATTAATCCTAGATTAATTATGTTCAAGTCATACGTTATCGGTGAATCTTCCGGAAGTGACCCATGAGATCCCTGGATATGTTGGCAGTAAATCCGGTCGTCGGACTATCCGAACACGTGCGTACCTCGTACCACGTTCTTACCCATTTACGAGACATGGTTGGCTTCTAGCAAAGCGTCGTGCCTACCCAATTCTCCAGAAATATTCTTTAAGGAATATATAATCTATAACAGGTGTAGTATACGTAGTATTACGTATTGCGATCCAGTATCCGATGTCACATGCAAGGCCTGAGGCTGGAATAGTGTCTGCCCCGTACGAAGCATATATCGGATCAAAAGCAACTAGTCTCTATAATCGGATAATCATGACCTTGTCATATTATCCCGATAGTTGCAACATAATAGAGAACCAGTTCTGTATCCCTGCGTGATCATCATCTCCATATGACTGAAGTGATACTTCCGTCTTGACATCACACCCAATACTATATGATTCTCAATAAACCCAGAAGAGGCGTACACAGAACTTGTTAAAGTCCCGGACGACCAAAACCAAAGCGTATTGATTGTCGCAAGTACTAGCGATGCAAGTCTCAGGTTAAGACCAAATACACCTACCCTGAATCGGATTCCCATAGACACATATTCATACTACCAATGGGATTCCGATGGGTCTATCCAGAGCGAAGCTGTTTCCGTACCATCGGTAAACACAATCTCCTATCACACTTTCATAAGTATCCAATACTTAAATATATGAGAACTATACTGTTACGCTTCCATAACACGCACAAGTGCAATACTAGTCTATTCCGCATTATCGATGTCCAGTCTCGATAATACTACGACTAGGGATATTTAATGATTAAACCTTTGTGGATTGATATTATCTCATATCTTATAATCCGGAACTAATCATAAGGACTCTTATCATTTATATATTCGAGTAATCTAATTACAAAATGATAAAATAGCAATTTCCATTGGCACACAGTTAATTTGTACAAAAACCACAATGTCTTTTACAAATAGTGACGCTATGAGTCATAATTGTCCAACAATCTCCCACTTGGCCTAGAACTAGTCACTCAAGCATCTAACATCTGAACTATGTACATGTCGCTCAAACTTTTGCTGAGGAATAACTTTCGTCAGCGGATCTGCAATATTGTCCTCTGATGCGACCTTTGTTGGATAATTATGACCCATAACATCACTATTTATACAGAACATGGTGTTGTTGTACAAATTAACTATGTGACAAAGGAAATTGCTCATTTATCATTTGTAATTGGATTACCTAGATATATAAATGATAAAAGTCCTTATGATTAGTTCCGGATTAATAAGATATGAGACAATTTAATCCACAAAGGTTAATCATTAAATATTCATAGTCGTAGTATTATCGAGATTGGACATCGATAATGCGGAATAGGCTAGTATTACACTTGTGCGTGTTATGAAAGCGTAACGGTATAGTTCTCATATATTTGGGTATTGGATACTCATGCAAGTGTAATAGGAGGTTTTGTTTACCGATGGTACGGAAACAGCTTCACTCTGGATAGACCCATCGGAATCCTATTGGTAGTATGACTATGTGTCTGTGGGAGTCCGAATCAGGGTAGGTGTATTTGGTCTTAACCTGAGACTTGCATCGCTAATACTTGCGACAATCAATATACTTTGGTTTTGGTCATCCGGGACTTTAACAAGTTCTGTGTACGCCTCTTCTGGGTATATTGAGAATCGTAGTGTATTAGGTGTGATGCCAAGATGGAAGTATCACATCAGTCATATGGAGATGATGATCACGTAGGATACGAAACTAATACTCTTAAGTACTGCAGTCATCGGGATAATATGACTAGGTCGTGATTATCCAATTATAGAGACTAGTTACCAGAGATCCGATATATGCTTCGTATGGGGCAGACACAATTCCAGCCCCAGGCCTAGCATGTGACATCTGATACTGGATCGTTATGCACAATACTACGTATACTACGCCTGACAAAGATCTTGTATTCCATAGAAGAATATTTCTGGAGAATTGGGTAGGCACGGTGCTTTGCTAGAAGCCAACCATGTCTTGTAAATCGGTAAGTGTGTGGTACCGGGTACGCACGTGTTCGGATACTCTGATGACCGTATTTATTGCCAACATATCCATGGATCTCTTGGGTCGCATCCCAAAGATTCACCGATGATGTTTGACTCGAACAATATTAATCTGGGATTAATTAAGAGAGGAGAATATTAATCTGGGATTAATTTAGAGAGAGAATTAATCTGGGATTAATTATCAGAGAAAGAATTAATCTGGGATTAATTGCGTCGAAAATTTATCTGGGATTAAATTCATCGAGATGAGAGAACGCGATTAATTTGGAATTAATCAGTAAAATAAATTTAATAGTTAAATTAGATTTTACTATTTAATTTATTTAATTGGGTTAAAATAATATATTAGATATATTAAATGAAATCAGATTTCAACGCGGAATTAAATTGAATTTTAATTCTAGCGAACGAGTTAATTTGGAATTAATTCGTAAGCGACTTTAATAATAATTTTGCGAGGTATAATTATTTAATTAAATTAGATTTAATTACGTCGCGATGGAAAATTCGTTTAATCGGATTAAGCGAATCTTAGCCCAAGGTGTGTTGTGTAAGCCAACCAAATTTTGAATTAAATGGGTGGGACCCATGACTTACATCAATTGTCAAAAATTGATGTAAGTGGTTGGCAATGTAATAAATTAGATTTGATATACATCTCACCTATCAAAATACATAATACAATTAATAAAAGAATTTTGGAAATTCTTATCTCTCGCTCGGGTTTTGGCCGAATGGCCTTTAATCTCATTTGGCCGAAAGGCCACTGACTTCTCAATTATAGTAATTGGCCATTAAATTCTCCATCAGCCTTTGACTTGAAAAAAACAACAACAGGTTTTATTTTCTTTGAAAAAGAAAGAAATGTCTATGCAACCAAAAAGGCCCTTTTGACTTTTCAAAAGGAAAGCTTATTGGCCGATTAGATTGGCCATTTGTTTTTCTTTTCATTAAGGCCGAAAAGATCTAAGGCAATTTCCCTCTGTTTTCTTCTTCTCTTTGGCCGAATTGGCCACTCCATTTTGACTTGCTAACTTGGCCGAATGGCCTTGTTTTCAAAATGGGAGATCGCTTCTCTCTCTCGGGAAAATTTGTTTCTTTTTGGGAGATAAAATTTATTCCATTTGTTCTTGCTAGCACATAAGGGAGTCAAATGATGGTGATAGGGATACTCACCCAAGAGCTTGGAAGCTTCAACATCCATGAAAGTTTTGAACTCAACCGATCAATGTAAGTCCTCCATAACTTATTCTTGATTTTTATTCACACACGAATCACGCTTAGAGATCATGTGGCATATCTAGGACACTAACAATGGTATCAGAGCGAGATCTAAGCTTGATTTAATTTCTAGGGTTTGTAAACTTTAATTTGTGATTTTATGCTTGGAGTATGTATTTTCGTAAATTGATGGTTTGGTTGAGCTTGTATGATGTTTAATTGGATTTGTACATCATTGATTTTGTGATAAATTAATTAGATCAAAAAATCCCCAAAATCTATGTTTGGCCGATTACTACCCTAGGAAAGCTCATGGTTATTTTGATTTAGACTATTGGATATGTTGATTCACATGAAATATAATTAGATTGAAATCAAAATTGGATGTTAATTTCATGTATTGCCGTGAGATTTGAAGCATGTTAAAGATTGATTTTGCCCCAATTTTGTGTTGGACATGAATTTGGGAATTAGGCATGATTAATTAGATTAAATTAATGTTTTAGAAACATTAGGTTAATTAATTAATTATGGTGATTGCACTTTAATTGAATTAATATATAATTTGGAATGATGTATTAATTTAATTGTTGTATTTGGGCTAATGGATTTGGTTGGGCCAAATTTTAGTCTTGGATTATATTTGGGCCTAAACCATTTCCATAAAGTCCAAAATATAACTATTGGGCCTTTAGTAATTTATTTGGGCCTAATGGGCCAAAATTGATTCTATGGCATAAGGTGATTCCTAATGGGCCTAGGCATTATGGGTTAGATCCATTTTGGCCGAAAGCCCAAGCCTAAAAAATTAATTAAAAGCTCATTGGACTTTAATTAAATAGTATTGGATACTAATTGGGCCTTTGAGACCCATTAAGATTGGATTTGGAATCCAAGTCTTTAAGGTACATAAATAAGTGTGATTATTTAATTTGGAATTAAATATGAATTAGTAGTGGATACAATTTAAATTGGATTTAAAATTGTAGTTCGATATAATTCAAGAATACTTACTTTGAGTATTGATTCTTAACGAGTTTGACTCGCGCAAATCAAATCGTTGTAAGAACATTGGATGGTCATTAATCAAAGATTAATTAATTGGATTAGATTGATTGAATAACATGCTTTGTGTGAATACTTGGATGTATGTAAGAATAATGTATATCAGATGGATATTAGAAGGGTGAGGGCAATTTTGGAAATTGTTGTAATAAATTTAGAATTTATTAAATTGGACCTGCGTGTCCAGCCTATTACCTCTTTTCTCATTGTATTTCTATTCTCACCTATTCCCCTCAATGTAAATGAGGTTTCTTTAGAAGTATCATGTAATTGGGTAGAAGTAAGAATAATGCTAGCGGGAGAGAGGAAATGGAGAGATTTATTCTAGGAACAAATTGTATTATATATCCATCCGCATATCATTATTAATTTATTTCGCGCCTTATTATGTTTTTAGAATGCATGCTTAAGGGTGTATGATGAGACCTAATCAAAGATAATAAATTGGTTGCCAATTTACGCGAAAAACCCTCAACAAATATTAAGTGTTTTCTTTCCATTGAGTGATTCATTCTCAAGATCCAAGATTGGCACTGGTTTGTTGGCCAACATCAAGACCTTTGTCCATCGCGGATGTGTTTGAATCATGAAGGCTTTGTTCCATATCGTATGTCTTGTCCAAGGTATGATTTGTTGGCCAAAGTCAAGATCACTTCTTTTCCATCAACATCGATTACGAAGCTTTCCAAAGTCAATGGGTTCCGCTTAACTGGAATCATTAAGCTTGTTGTGCCAAAGCCAAGGCTTAGTTGATTCAGAGGAAATTTTTTAGGAAAATATATTGGATATATTGGCATATATATTATATATATGTTTCGGACTTGGAGGTCCACCTACCGGATCTAGGAATTGGATGAGATCCAATTGATCTTAGAGATCTACCTAGTTAAATATCATACAACTTGTTGGCCAAAGTCAAGGTTGTGTGTTATTTAACGGGATCCTAGGCCACTAGGAAACTAGGTTTCCTGAGTACTCCACATAGGGTTAGAGGCTTGCCGAAAAATAGTGGGAGACAAGTATTAAATTTGCAATTTCGTTTAGATACTTATCAATACACGCTCATTTTATTTTTCGTCATTAATTTTAAATATATTGGTTGGACTAATATTCAATTGTTGTTTTAATTAAACAGTTGGACTGTATTCAAATTACTTCATTTGTAGTTGGTTATATAATTGGATTATAGTAATCAATACATTTGAATGTAACCAATCAATTGTAGATGATTATATACTTAGACTATTGTAATCATTATATTCGATTATACCCGAAATCATTGATTAGATAGTTAGACTATTGCAATCAAGATAGCTGAAAGATTAGCGTTTAGAACATAATCTTGGGTGAGAATGTATTTAAATGGCTTTAATTTTCAGATTGGGAATAGAACTTCAGGATAGTCCTGGGAGCTGAGAAGTTATTCTATTTGATAGAGAAACCTCTCAAGCATGAGCCCGGAGTTGAACAAATAGTAGAGCATGAGCTTAGGAAGACTCATTGTGATGATAACTTTAGTGTTCAATCCGTTATGCATAGCCAGAGCTTCTTAAAGGATAATCCTAAGTTTTCTGTCAAAATTGTGGCAAACGGGGTCACTAGAAGTGTGATTGCCGTATGGAAAAGGCAGACATGAAGGAAGTGAAGGCGGGACAAGGTTCCGGCTTCAAGAATGTTTGTTATAAACATGTTCACTACTGGTTTTAAAATTAGATTTTTGATACTAGATGTGATACATGAATATATGTAGTGATGTGTGGGATCTGCTGATAAGTAGGAAACTGGCTTCAGATGAGATCGACCTACAAGTCGGAAACATGACGAGAGTCGCTGTTTTGGCCGAAGAAACCTAAGTTTTGGAACTGCCCTTTAGACATGTACTTAAATTAGGAGACTGTTATAATGAATCTAGTTTGACTAGGAATATTATCTCTGTATCTAGTTTAACCCGTTGCGGGTATACCTTTGTATTCCAAAACACAAGGTGTTTTGTTTATAAAGATGATATTGAGATATACACATTAGATGTGAATAAAAGTATTTATATTTTGAATATAAATGAATCTCAAACATATAACATGACAAACAAATAGCTCAAATTGAGTAAATCAAATGAAACTTATTTGTGGCATTGTCATCTGGGATGCATTAACAAAACTCGTATATCCACACTTTTGAAGGGTGGATACTAGGACAGATTTGATTCTAATTCAAATGATGTCTACGAATCTAGTTCATTAGGCAGATTTCCTAAAACACATTTTACTTGGTAAAAGTGCAAGTGCCACCGATCTGTTAGCCCTAATTCATAGTGACGTAAGTGGGCCAATGTCTAGCTAGGCTAGAGGTGGATATGAGTACTTCGTAATCTTTATGGATGTGGCATCGCGTTACGGTTATGTGTATCTTATGAAACACAAGTCAGAAAATTTTGAGTAATTCATAGAGTTTCGACACGAAGTAAGAAAACAGACCGGTAAAAGTATTAGAACATTGCGGTCAGACCATGATGGACAATACTTAAACAGATGAGTCGCTAGTGCAATACTTATTTTGAATAAGGTTCCATGAAAATCTGTTAGACAGACTTCATATTAGTTATGAACAGGAAAGAAACCGGGTTTCTCATTCATGAAGATTTTGGGAATGCTGGGCATACGTTTGGATGATACCAAACTAGAACCCAAATTGGATAAGTGCCTATTTGTAGGTTATCCTAGGTATAATACTTATACAACTCACAAGAGAACAATATAATTGTTGCTCTCCATGCGGTTTTCCTAAGAGGAATTCCAATATGCAGTGGTAAGTGAGAGGAAAGTAAAACTCGATGAAAATCAGAGTAATACTGTTCCAGGCACCGAGTCCTCACGGAACACCAACGGTTCATCAGGGATGAAACTGTACCATAATTTTCAAATACACAAGAACCCACTACCTATAAGGAAGTGATACAAGGTATCAACTCCTTTTATGGCAAAGTGCCATGAAGTTCGAAATGGATTCCATGTATACCAACCAAGTTTGGATACTAGATGATATACCAGAAGACATTGTGCCTATTGGTACTATATAAGTCTTCAAGGAAGACATACATGGATGGCAACATACAAATGTACAAAGCTAGGCTTGTACAGAAAGGGTGTCGTCAAAGACATAGTGTCGACTACGATGAAACTTTTTCACCTGTTGCCATGATTAAATCCATTCGGATAATGCTTGTTATAACTGCATATTTCGTTTATGAAATATGACAACTGGACACCAAAATCGCTTTCCTTAACGGAAACCTTTTGGAGGATGTTTATATACATACTGACGGTTTTATCGGGCTAAAACATGTAAACAAGGTTTGCAAGTTAAATCGATCCATTTATGGATTGAAGCAAGCATTGCGTTCTTGGAACCAACGTTTTGATAAGATCATAATGGTATATGATTTCATTCAAAATGAATATGATTCTTATGTATATAAGAAGGTTAGTGGGAGCGCACTGACAATGAATGACCTATATGATGATAGTGTATTGCTTCTTAGCAATCACATTCCCATAATATAATCGGTGAAAGCTTGGCTTTCATTAAAATTCTCCATGGAATACCTGTTAGAAGCAGGCTTTATTTTAGGAATAAAGATCTACTGGGATAGATCTAGAAAGCTGCTGACACTCTCTCAGTGTTCGTACGTTTTCATATGTATGTGACCTGATGTCTCATATGCTTTGAGCATATGTAGACGCTATAAGGCCAATCCAGGTGATGGTCACTGGATTGATATAAAGAACATCCTTGAGAATTTTGGACAAACCAAAGATGTTTTCTGTGAAAATGGGGAAAGGAGAACTTGAGGTGACTAGGTTCACCACTGCAAGTTTCCAAACCAATGAAAATGATCGTAAGTCGCAATAAGGGTACTATATAGTTTGAATAACGTAACAGTGAGCTGGAAATCTTCCAAGCAAGATACTATTGCCGAATAAACAACAAGAGTGGAAAATTGATGCAGCTGAGGCAGCAAAAGAATCATTTTTGGATCCATAAAATTCCTAATTGGATTAGGAGTAGTTCTATTAGCAGCTGAGCTAGGCTACAGCGTAGGCTAAAGAACCACGGTCTCATCATTGATCCAAGTATGTACTTCGACTATTTCATCTGATTCACAAGATCATACATCGTGGCGATGTGATGATCGAATAAATCACATCAGATGATAATCTTGCAAATCCGCTGACGAAAGCTGTTTCTCAGCAGAAGTTTGAGCGACCCGTACATAGTTCAGGTGTAGGACACCTGAGTGATTGGCTATAGGCCAAGTGAGAGATTGTTGGATAATTATGACCCATATCATCACTATTTGTACAGAACATGGTGTTGTTGTTGTTGGACAAAATGACCCATAGCGTCACTATTTGCACAGATCTTTGTGTTGTTGTAGCAAATTAACTATGTGACAAGGAAATTGCACTCTCATCATTTGTGATTAGATCACCATAAATATATAAATGAAGAGAGGTCCCTATGATTAGTTCCTGGACTGAGAATGATATGAGACAGTATCAGTCCCCGATTGATTAATCATTAAATATCCCTAGCCGTAGTATTATAAAGACTGGACATCGATAATGCGGAATAGGCTAGTATTGCACTTGTGCGCGTTGTGAGGGCACAACGGCATAGTTCTCATATATATAAGTGTTGGAGACTTATGCAAGTGCGATAGGAGGTCGTGTTTCACCGATGGTACAGGAAACAGCTTCGCTCTGGATAGACCCCTCAGAATCCCATTGGTATTATGACTATGTGTCTATGGGAGGCCGAAATCAAGGTAGGTGTGTATAGTCTTAACCTGAGACTTGCATCGCTAATACTTACGATAATCGATAAACTTTGGTTTTGGTGGTAGGGGACTTTTAACAGGTTCTGAGTACACCACTTCTGGTTTATCAGAGAGTCGTAGAGTATTGGGTGTGATGTCAAGACGGAAGTATCACTTCAGTCATATTGGAGTTGATGTCACGCAGGATACGGTACTAGTGCTCTGAGTGTTGCGCAACCAATCGGGATATTGTGACCAGGTCATGTATATCCGATTATAGAGACTATGTTACCAGACATCCGATATGTGCTTCGGACGGGGAAGACACTTATCCAGCCCCAGCCCTAGCACGTGATTATCCGATACTGGACCGATATGCATAATACAATTGTATACTACGCTTTATACAGATCTTTGATAATCTTTAATGGATATGTCAGGAGAACTTGGTAGACTTGGTGCTTTGCTAGGAGTCGACCTTGTCTCGTAAATCGGTAGAACGTAGTACTTGGTACGTACGTGATTCGGATACTCCGACGACCGTATTTACTGTCAACTTATCCGGGGATCTCATGGGTCGCTTCCCGATAATCCACCGATGACGCAAAACTTGCACTCTTGAATAATCTGGGATTATATAGAAGAGAGAGAAAATTAATCTAGGATTAATTACGGAGATATTTTATCTAGGATAAAATATCGTCTAGAGAGAGATAACGATTAATTTGGAATTAATCGATTAAATTAATATATTCGATATATTAAACGAATTAGATTTCGACGCGGAATTAAAATTAGATTTTAATTCGGGCGAACGAATTAATTTAGAATTAATTCGTTAGCGATCTGAATAGTAATTTCGCTAGGCGAAATTAATTAATTCTCGTCGCGACGGAAATACGTTAATTCGGAATTAGCGAAACCGAGCCCGAAAGTGTTTGCGGACACATTCGTATTTTGAAACGAGTGGTATCCGCAAATCACATCGCGATATCTCATCACTTGACACGAATAGATGATGGATGTATCTAGTCACCTTTATGGGATGATACATTGTCTCTATTCTCAATGTGTGATGATGATGAATTTTTGGAGGGAAATGCTTTTCACGGTTTTTGAAGAGTTTTTATCTAAAAATTCATTTTTGGTTAATGAAATACATCATTGCTTCTCTCTTTCTCACTTACGTTTTTAGAAACAAAATAAAAGAAAAGTTAACACATTTTTTTCTCTCTAACTCTCTCATCTCTCTCACGCCAAAACAGTGGCTATTCTTCACTGGTTTTGAACCAGTTTGGGCGTGAACAATAGGGAAGCAAGAGTGGATTTTCATGGTGAAAATTCAAGTGCTAGCACACTTACAAGTCTTGCGAAGGTGGTAGGGAGGTTCACCCATGAGCCGGGATCCATCCGACGAATCTAGGAACTCATTTTCGCAGCTCAAATACTGAAGACAGAAGACAGTGGACTGCATGCAGTGGGTGTCCATGGCAGTGCGTTTTTGGCTTCTATCGTCTTCAAATCGTCACAAGCAACCAATGTAAGTATTCCGCTATCTTCATTGGTGTATTCATGCACGATTTTCATGTCTTGTTTGATCATAGGACCTAGATTAAAACCAACAATGGCATCAAGAG
>SKCR01041139.1:0-15793 GCA_019454045.1 Zanthoxylum bungeanum
TTACAAAAAGTAATTAAAATAAATTACAAAACTAAAAATTAAAAACTAAAAAAAATAAAAATTCTAGAGAGAGAAACTCTCTCTAGAGAGAGAGATCAAGAGAGAGAAATGTGTAATGAAAACTGAAAATTCGCGGCCTATTTATAGCAAAAAAAATTCACTGTTTGGTCACTGTGCGGCGTCGCGACGCTCATTTGTCGACGTGGCACAATGAGATGGCGACACGTAGCAAGGCGGCTGACTGTACAACTGACACGTGTCAAGGCGGCTAATTCTCAATTATTGTGATGACGTCATGCTGACGCGGAGGCGACGTGGCGATGACGTGGCGCTGACGTGGCGTGGCGGCTGACTGTACAACTGTCGGCACAATGGGATGGCGACACGTGGCGACACGTGTCAAGTTCTGATTGGCTGAGGCTGACGTGGCATGTTGACTCGGTTGACTAGCTGACGTGTCTGATGACGTGGCATGACACGTGGCAATGTTGACTCGTTGACCGATGACATGGCTGATGACGAGGCGACACGTGTCATGTCAGAGTGTCGGCAGCATATGATGTTGACACGTGGCACGGCGTACGTTAGCAGATCGGATGTGATGGTGACACGTGGCACGGCGCATTTTAGCAAAGTCACAAACTTTTCAAATTGTTGACCCGTTGACCATGGCGCATTTTAGCAGAACCGGCACACGCTGGGCGTCGCGGCGCGCAGTGCTCCAGCGTCGCGACGCGCAAAAGACGGAAAATACCCTGTTGACGCATTTTTGTCCGGTTTTGCCCCAAATTGCCTCCAGTGCTGTCCAAACTTTATTTATCTGCAAAATAACAATAAAACACATCAAAACGTTCATAAAACTCAAGAAACTATACAAAATATTAAGTTAAATGAGTGGTAAATAGTGATATAAATACCACTCATCAGGGAGGAAAGTAGAACTCGATGAAGATCGTAGTGATACTGTTCCTGGTAATGAATCAACGACGGAACAAGAACAGACCGTCCGGGATGAGTCTGTACCACAAACTTCACATACACAAGGACCGCGTAGGTCGGAGAGAGTCAGAACAGTACCTGAGAGGTATGGGTTCCTGATCTCACCTCATGTAGATATTAATCTTATTGAGGATATTGAGCCGGCTACGTATGAGGAAGCGATACAAAATATCGATTCCGCTTTATGGCAAGAAGCCATGAAGTCCGAGATGGATTCCATGTACGCCAACCAAGTTTGGACACTGGTTGATGCACCAGAAGGCGTAAAGCCTATTGGATGCAGATGGATCTTCAAGAAGAAGACCGACATGGATGGCAACGTACAAACGTACAAAGCTAGGCTTGTAGCGAAGGGGTATCGTCAACAATATGGTATTGATTATGACGAAACCTTCTCACCCGTTGCCATGATTAAATCCATTCGGATAATGCTTGCAATAGCTGCATATTTCGATTACGAGATATGGCAGATGGACGTTAAAACCGCTTTCCTTAACGGAAACCTTTTGGAGGATGTTTATATGCAACAGCCTGACGGTTTTATCGTACCTAGACTTGCAAACAAGGTTTGTAAGTTAAATCGATCCATTTATGGATTGAAGCAAGCATCACGGTCATGGAATCAGCGTTTTGATGAGATCATAAAAGAATATGATTTCGTGCAAAACGCAGATGACCCTTGTGTATACAAGAAGGTTAGTGGGAGAGCACTTACTTTTATTGTCCTTTATGTCGACGACGTATTGCTTATAGGCAATGACATTCCCATGCTAACGTCGGTGAAAGCTTGGCTTTCATTAAAATTCTCCATGAAAGATCTGGGAGAAGCAGCCTTTATTCTTGGAATAAAGATCTACCGGGATAGATCTAGAAAGCTGCTTGGACTCTCCCAGAGTACATACATTGATAAAGTGTTGAAGCGATTCAACATGGAACAATCCAAGAGGGGATTGGTTCCAATGGTACGTGGTACCTCTCTGTCTAAGGACATGTGTCCTAAGACTCAGGAAGAGAGAGACAACATGAGTCGGATACCGTTCGCCTCGGCAGTCGGATCGATCATGTATGCCATGATATGTACACGACCTGATGTCTCATATGCTTTGAGCATGTGCAGTCGCTATCAGGCCGATCCAGGTGAAGGTCACTGGATAGCAGTTAAGAATATCCTTAAGTATCTTAAACGAACTAAGGATGCTTTCTTAATTTATGGAGGTGGAGAACTTGCGGTATCTGGGTATACCGATGCAAGTTTCCAAACCGACAAGGATGACTACAAGTCGCAATCTGGGTACATTTTTTGTTTGAATAACGGAGCAGTGAGCTGGAAATCTTCCAAGCAAGATACTGTTGCCGATTCAACAACAGAAGCAGAGTACATCGCTGCATCTGAAGCAGCAAAGGAGGCAGTTTGGATCCGAAAGTTCCTAATCGGATTAGGAGTAGTTCCGTTAGCAGCTGAGCCCGTTCCATTGTATTGTGACAATAACGGGGCTATAGCACAGGCTAAGGAACCAAGGTCTCATCAACGGTCCAAGCATGTTCTTCGACGTTACCATCTGATTCGAGAGATTATACATCGTGGCGATGTAAAGGTCGAGAAGGTCACATCAGATGACAACATTGCAGATCCGCTGATGAAGGCCGTTCTTCAGCAAGTTTTTGAACGACACATACATAGTTCGGGTATTAGATGCTTGAGTGACTGGCTATAGGCCAAGTGGGAGATTGTTAGACATTATGTCCCATAGCGTCACTGTTTGTAATTGATATTGTATTATTGTACAAAATTAACTATGTGATAATTAAATTGCCTTTTGCCGTTTTGTAATATTATTTACTTTGATATATAAATGGCGAAAGTCCATATGATTAATACCGGATTGAGATGATATTAGACAGTATCAATCCATAAAGGTTTAATCATTAAATATCCCTAGTCGGAGTATTATCGAGATCGGACATCGATAATGCGGAATAGACTAGTATTGCGCTTGTGCACGTTGTGAGGGCACAACAGCATAGTTCTCATATATTAAGTATTGGATACTTATGCAAGTGCGATAGGAGGTTGTGTTTTACCGATGGTACGGAAAACAGCTTCGCTCTGGATAGACCCTGCGGAATCCCATTGGTAGTATGTCTGCGTGTCTATGGGAGGCCGCATCAGGGTAGGTGTATATGGTCTTAACCTGAGACTTACATCGCTAGTACTTGCGACAATCGGTAAACTTTGGTTTTGGTGGTTGGGGACCTTAACCGGTTCTGTGTACACCTCTTATGGGTTTATCGAGAATCGTAGTGTACTGGATGTGATGTCGAGATGGAAGTATCACTTCAGACATATGGAGGTGATGATCACGCAGGACACAGAACTAGTACTCTATAAAAGGTTGCAACCGTCGGGACAATATGACCAGGTCAGGATTGTCCGATTTAAAGAGACTAGTTGCTTGATGTCCGATATATGTTTCGTACGGGGCAGACACATTTCCAGCCCCAGGCCTAACATGTGATCGTCCGATACTGGATCGATGTACGCAATACTACGGTATACTACGCTTGATATAGATCTGATATTCCTATAAGAATATTTCTGGAGAATTGGGTAGGCATGGCGCTTTGCTAGAAGCCAACCTTGTCTTGTGAATCGGTAAAAACGTAGTACGAGGTACGTACGTATTCGGATTATCTGACGACCGTATTTACTGCCAACATATCCGGAGATCTCTTGGGTCGCTTCCCGAAGATTCACCAATGACGTATGATTCAAACTCGATTAATCTTGGATTAATTACGGAGAGACTTTATCTTGGATAAAGTACTATAAATAGAGAGAGAACGATTAATTTGGAATTAATCGTAAAATTATTATATTCGATATAATAATCGAAATTCGATTTCGACGCGAAATTAAAATTAGATTTTAATTCGGGCAAACGAGTTAATTTAGAATTAATTCGTTAGCGACGTAAATAATAATTTCGCTAGGCGCAATCATTTATTTAAATTCGATTTAATTAACGTCGCGACGTAAGTTCGGTATTTCGGAAATATCGAACCCGAACGCGTGAGTGCACGTGGGCCCACTTTCATTTGGAAACGTGTGGGGCCCACATGACACATGTCATATTATGCATTATTTAATTGTGATGCATTGCATGGAGATAGTGTACAATGCACTCAATGGTTTTGCATGGAAATTGAGTGTTTGACACTCTAAGCCATTGCATGATTTGTGTCATAAGTTTATTATTAATTTAATAATATTATGGCATAAATATAAATTGATTTTTGAAATCAAATCCCTCACTCTCCTCTCTTTCCTCTTGACCAAAACTGTGAAGTTTCACAGCCCTCTCCACTTTTCTGTTTTTGTTGCAAAAACTTGAAGAAATTGTGTTTTGTTTGGAACATAAATTAACACACAAGGCTAGCACCTTCAAGGGATCATACAAAGGTGTATGAGAAACTAATTCTTGAGCTTGGAAGGATCAAAGAAAGCTTGGAGCTTCCCTACTCACCTTGGCCGAAACCATCACTGCACAAAGGAGAAAATTTTCATTTCATCAACGCATCCGCATTCCGATCTTTGTGAGTATGATTCCGCCATACTTCATCTTTTATAATATCTATTCATTGTTGTATTAAATGCTTAATCTTTCCTTGGGACATATAATAGAAACCAACATTTGGGCGTGACTAGAAGAAGAGAAAAATGAGAGAGAAGAAATTGTGTGTTGGTTGGTAAAGCATTTTCCAAAAATGCCTTTATATATTTTCCAAGGAAAAATATATTAAAACAATTACAATTGATTAATTAAAACCAAAGTAAATGCTTTTTCCCTCCAAAATGCTTTTACACTTATGTCAAGTCCATCACTATTCACATCAAGTCATTTAATAAAGTGACATGTTGTCAAGTCACATCACTCAAAGTGACAAGTGATTTGACGCTTGATGCGACTAATGATTTGACGCTTGATGCGACTTGCGATGCCGCACTCGAATTCAAAATACGAATGCGCTCGCAATCACACTCGGGCTCGGGTTCGTAATTCCAAATTAACGATTTTTCCGTTGCGTCGTAATTAAATGATTACGCCTAGCGAACTCACTATTCACGTCGCTAACGAATTAATTCTAAATTAATTCGTTCGCCCGAATTAAAATCTAATTTTAATTCCGCGTCGAAATCTAATTTCATTTAATATATCGAATATATTAATTTACTGATTAATTCCAAATTAATCTTTATCTCTCTCTAGACGATATTTTATCCCAGATAAAATATCTCCGTATTAATCCTAGATTAATTTTCTCTTTCTTCTATATAATCCCAGATTATTTAAGAGTGCGAGTTATGCGTCATTGGGGATTATCGGGAAGCGACCCATGAGATCCCCGGATAAGTTGGCAGTAAATACGGTCGTCGGTGTATCCGAATCACGTACGTACCAAGTACTACGTTCTACTGATTTACGAGAAAAGGTCGACTCCTAGCAAAGCACCAAGTCTACCCAATTCTCCGGACATATCCATTTAAGAATATTAAGATCTGTATCAAGCGTAGTATACCATTGTATCGTGCATATCGGCAGCCCAGTATCGGATAGTCACGTGCTAGGGCTGAGGCTGGATAAGTGTCTGCCTCGTCCGAAACACATATCGGATGTCTGGTAACATAGTCTCTATAATCGGATATTCATGACCTGGTCACAATATCCCGATTGGATGCGCATCACTCAAGAGCACTAGTACCGTATCCTGCGTGACATCATCTCCACTATGACTGAAGTGATACTTCCGTCTTGACATCACACCCAATACACTACGACTCTCTGATAAACCCAGAAGTGGTGTACGCAGAACCGTTAAAGCCCTGTACCACCAAGACCAAAGTCTATCGATTATCGTAAGTATTAGCGATATAAGTCTCAGGTTAAGACTATACACACCTACCTTGATTTCGGCCTCCCATAGACATATAGTCATAATACCAATGGGATTCCGAGGGGTCTATCCAGAGCGAAGCTGTTTCCCGTACCATCGGTGAAACACGACCTCCTATCGCACTTGCATAAGTATCCGATACTTATATATATGAAACTATGCTGTTGTGCCCTCACAACGCACACAAGTGCAATACTAGCCTATTCCGCATTATCGATGTCCAGTCTCGATAATACTCCGGCTAGGGATATTTAATGATTAATCCTTCGGGGACTGATACTGTCTCATATCATTCTCAATCCAGGAACTAATCATAGGGACCTCTCTTCATTTATATATCTATGGTGATCTAATCACAAATGATGAGAGTGAAATTTCCTTGTCACATAGTTAATTTGCTACAACAACACAATGATCTATGCAAATAGTGACGCTATGGGTCATTATGTCCAACAATCTCCCACTTGGCACATAGCCAGTCACTCAAGTGTCCCACACCCGAACTATGTACGGTTCGCTCAAATTGCTGAGGAAAGGTTTTCGTCAGCGGATTTGTTTGATATCGTCTGACGCGATTTATACGATCATCACATCGCCACTATGTGTGATCCGAACGAATCAGATGATATAGAAGTATATATCTGGATCATCGATGAGACCTTCAATTCCTTAGCCTGTGCTGACGCCTAGCTCAGCTGCTAACAGAACTATGTCTAATCTAATTAGATTTATTTTCGATCCAAATGGCTTCTTTTGCTGCCTCAGCTGTAGCAATAATCCGCATTTGTTGTTTATTCGGCAACGGTTATCTTGCTCGGAATATTTCCAGCTCACTGTCCCAGTGTTCAAACTTAATAGTACCGTAGTATTTAATTGTTTGGAAACTTGCAGCAGTGATCCCAGTCACTTCAAGTTCTCATTCTCCATAGTTTAAGATAACATCTTTAGTTCTCTGAGATACTAACAGATGTTCTTAATTTCAATCCAGTGACTATCACTTGGATTGACCTGATCGTGACTCTATATGCTCGAAGCGTATGAGACACCAAATCAAGTACATTTTAATGTACAATTTCCAGAGAGTGTTAACCAACTCCAAATCTATCCCAGTAGATCTTTATTCCTCGAATAAAGGTTGTTACTCCCCAGAATTCTACGGAGAATTTCTATTGAAAGCCAAGCTTTCATCAATTGCTATATGGGAATTTACTGTCAGTGCGCTCTCTCACTAACCTCCTTATATACACAAGAATTATTTCGTTTTGATTCAAATCATAAACCATTATGATTATTTCAAAACGTCAGTTCCAAGAACCTTATGTTTGCATTAATCCAAACATGGATCGAATAACCCGCAAACCTTGTTTGTCGGTTATACAAAATCGTCAGGATGTTGTAAACATCTCCCAAAAGGTTTCCTTTTCAGGAAAGCGATTTTGATCTATAACTGACACATTTCATAAATGAAATACGCAGTTATCAACAAGCATCTTCAAAATGGATTTACCATGGCAACAGGTAAAAGGTTGAACCGTTATTAACACAATGTTGATAACGATACCTTTTCGTCAAAAGCCCAGCTTTGTACGTTGGTATGTTGCCTTCCATGTATGTCTTCCTTGAAGACGTTAATGTACAAATAGGCACAATGCCTTGTGGTACAACAACTAGTATCCAAAATAGTTGTTATGCATGGAATCCATTTCGGACTTATGGCACTTTGCCATAATAGAGAGTCGATACCTCGTATCACTTCCTCAAAACGTAGTCGGATGGTACACCTCCATAAGATTGACATCTTTATGGGGTTAGATCAGAAACCCATACACTAGTTGTTTTCTGACTCTATCCGATCTATTAGTTTCTTGTGTATTTGAAGATTAATGGTATAGATTCATCATAGATGAACTATTTGTGTTCCATTAAGGACTTCGTGCCTTGAACGGTATTACTCTGATTTTCATCGAGTATCACTATCCTCCCACTGACCACTGGATATCGGTATTCCTCTCAGGAAAAATGCATGGTGAGCAACAATCACATTGTTCTCATGTGAGATTTATAAGTACTATACTTATGGTTTCCCTTAGGATAACCTATATGGCACTTATCCAATTTGGGTCTTTTAGTTTGGTATCATCCAAACGTTATGCTGGCATACCCAAATTATCAGGAATGAGAAACCTCGTTTCTTCCCTGTTCATATCCTATATGACATCTGTCAAACAGATTTATATGGAACCTTATTCTAAATAAGTTTTGCACTATTAATACATATCCTATTGAAGGAAACAGTAGCTCAGAGCGACTCGTGATAAACCTTATCATGTCTAACAAATTCAGTTTTTAGTTCGGACATACCGTCTAACTGACGTGTCTCGGGAGGAGTCCTCATTTGAAAGAATACCGTACTCTTTCATGTACGTATGAAACTTACTGCTTAAGTATTTTCCATTACGGTCTTACCGTGGCGGAATAATACTATACCGATCTGTTTATTTACTTCGTGTCGAAACTTCAAAAGTTTCCGATCTGTGTTCTTCAAAAGAAACACATAACCATAACGTGATGCCACATCCGTTAAGGTCACGAAATATTCTTCAAAAGAAACACATAACCATAGCCTAGCTAGATATGGGCCCACTTACTTCACCATGAATAGGGCTAACAGATCGGTGGCCCTTTTACTATTACCAAGTAAATAGTATTTTAGGTACTTTACCTAATAAACTAGATTCGCAGACCTTATTTGAATAGTCAAATCAGTCCTAGTACCCACTCTTCAAAAGTGTGGATATACGAGTCTCGTTTAATTGTGTCCTAGACAACAATGCCACAATAAGTCTCTATTGATCAAATCAATTTGAGCTATTTATTTGTCATTTTTATATGTTTGAGATTTTATTATATTCAAAATATAAATTCTGTTATTCACATCTAATGTGTTTATCTCAGTATCATCTTTATATAATAAAACACTTTAGTGTTCTAGAGAATATAAAGGTTTATCCGCAACGGATTAAACACTGATATAGAGATAATGTCTCTAGTCAAACTAGTTACATTATAACAGTTCCTAATTTAAGTACATACCCAAATGGTAGTTCCTAAACTTAGGTATCTACGGTCGAAACAGCGACTTTCGTCCCATTTCCGATTCGCAGAGAAATCTCGGCTTGAAGTCAGTATCCTGCTCATAGCGGATTCTGAACATCAATACATATATTTTATGTACCACACTAAGTATTTAAAATCCAATTTCAATACTAGTAGTGAACATAACTTTGACAAATATTTTTAAAGTTAGAGCCTCGCCCTTTCTTTAATTCCTTCGTGTCTTCCATATCCAAATGGTAGTCACTTTGGGATATGTCATTATCCTTTTCAATTTCACAAACCTTTGGCCAAGCCTTGGGTTTGTTGAATATCGAAACGAATGTGCACCTGCTGTGCTACCTGCGCCAATTGCAAACTTGACTTTTCTCCATTAGAATAGTCATTAATGCTCTAAGAATTATAATTGCATTTTTAATACTTTTTAAATCTAAAGATAGATTTATTTTCAAGTAATATTAAATTAAGCACTAAAGTCATCATCACACACAATCTTCCAAAGATTATGCTCTACTTATTTTTACTATGGATTATGTAGTTATTTTATCCAATAATAAGCCCTAAATGTAAATTCCCAATTGAAAATAAATTAAAAAACATTTTAATCCATGATGATTATATATTTTAATTATATCAATTTATATTGATATTCCATATTTAATCCACTATTAATCAAATTTAATAAGGTACTATTCATTATAATGATTACAATAATCCAATTATTTAATCAACTATAATTTAATATTGATTACTATAATCCAATTAAAAATCAACTATTATTTCGAATGAGTTTGTATATAGTCCAACTATATATATTTAAAACAACATAAAATATTAGTCCAACTAATACTTTTAATTAATATGACGAGTAAAATATAGATGAGCGCGTTTAGCGAGTATTCGAACGAATGTTGCAAATTCAATTCAATACTTGCCTCCCACTATTTTTCGTCGAGCCTCTACCCCTCTGTCGAGTACTCGGGAAACCGTGTTTCCTAGTGGGCTAGGATCCCGTTAAATATCACACAATCTTGACTTTGGCCAACAAATTGTATGATAATTAACTAGGTAGATCTCGAAGATCAATTGGATCTCATCCAACTCCTAGATCCAGTAGGTGGACATCCAAGTCCCAAACATATATCTAATACATGCCTATATATCGAATATATACCCTAACCTTTTTCCTCTGAATCAACTAGGCCTTGGCTTTGGCACAACAAACCTAGTGATCCCAGTCAAGCGCGGACCCATTGACATGGAAGCTTCGTAATCAATGTCAATGGACAAGAAGTGGTCTTCACTTTGGCCAACAAACCACAACTTGGACACGACACCGATATGGAACAAAGCCTCGTGATTAAAACACATCTTCGACGGACAAGGGCTTGACTTTGGCCAACAACCCCTGCCAATCTCGGATCTTGAGCAAGAATCACTCAATGGAAGGAAAATAAACGCTTGATATTTAACGAGGGTTTTTCGCGTGCAAATTGGCTACCAATTTAATTATCTTTGTTAAGGTCTCATCATCATACACCCTTAAACATGCATTCTAAATACATAATAAAGCGAGTATGAAAATAAATAATAATGATATGCGGATGGATACTTTACATTGATCCTAGATCAAATCTCTCCCTTTCCACTCAAGCTAGCACTTGTACTACTTCTACCCGTTACACTACACTTCTAAAGAAACCTCATTTACATTGAGTGGAATAGGTGAGAAGAGAATACAAAGAGAATGAAGGTGATAAGGCTGGACACGCAGGTCCAATTTAATAAATCAAATTTATTACAACAATTTCTAAAATTGCCCACCCATCTAATATCCATCCGATATACATTATACATACAACCAACCACGTATTCACACATATAAGCATGCTATCAATCTAATCTAATCAAATAATAATCTGATAATTAAGTGATCATCCAATGTTCAAACAACGATTTGATTTTGTTCGAGTCCAACTCGTTTTTGCGAATAAGTACTCAAAGTACGAATTCTTGAATTAAATTAAACTACATCATTAATCCAATAACATGTATTTAATACTAATTCACTATTCAATTCCAAATTAAATATTACACTTTTATTTAATAAACCTTTTACGATTTAAATTCCAAATTTAATCGTAACGCGTCTCAAAGACCGATTACGTCCAACGTCAATTCAATTAAAGTCCAATGGGCTTTTAATTGATTTCTTAAGGCGTGGACTTTTGGTCAACTCGGGTCAAACCGAAACCAAAGTCCAATCCGGGATTTACCCCATAAGCCCATAAATCAATCTTGGCCCATTAGGCCCAATTAAACTTTAAAGGTTCATTAAGTCGCATTTGGGCTTTATGGTTGTGGTTTTGGCCCAATTAGATCCAATCCATTTGGCCTAAACCTTACTTGATAAAATCAAGCCCAATAAGCCCAATTACAACATTAAAGTCCAATTTCCAAAATTAGGCCCAATTAATTAAATATACAAAATCCAATTTCATATTCAATTAAACTAAAGTGTATTACATGATTAATCAACTAAATCAATATTTCTAAAACACCGTATTAGTCCAATTAATCATGCTCATTATCATTATCATATGTCCAACACATAAATGAAAAATCAACCCATTTACATGCTTCTTTAGTCTCGGCCAAGGAAGGATTTCACATCCGATTTGGTTTCAATCCAATCAAACCCACAATCGACATTAAATCAACATCCTAAATGATTTCATACACATCCAATGTTCATAAAATCAAAATCCAAGACATTCAAGGGCATACTCCAATTCGGCCAACATGAGAATTTTGGGGATTTATGTTCAATTCAAAGTACAATCCAATTGACCATAAATTAACATCATCCTACATGATTCTAACTCATCCAATGAATCAAAACCAAAAAATTCCAAGGATTCAAAATCACCAACACATTCGGCCAAGTGACAAAAATTGGGGAAAATTATTCCAAATCAATTTTCAACAAATTGGTCCAACCAAAATGTAATTAGACATGTTATAAGCATACTCAACCAATCAATTTATTCAAATCATGCTCAAAACAAACATTTACCCAAATTTTAAGCCCTACAATTTCATGCTTGAACCTATAGCTCTTGATGCCATTGTTGGTTATTATCTAGGTCCCAAGATCAAACAAGACATGAAAATAATGTGTGAACACATCAACGGAGATGGCAGAATACTCACATCGATCGGTTGAGTCGATTTGGAGACGAATCAAGGCCAAAAAGCCACTGCCATAGGCGCCAAATGATGCAGTTCACTGCCTCCAAAAACAGAATTTTGAGCTGAGAAACGGAGCTCCTAGCTTCGTCAAACGGATCCTGGCTCATGGGTGAACCTCCTTACCACCTTCGCAAGTCTCGTAAGTGTGCTAGAACTTGGATTTTCACCATGAAAATCCACTCTGGCTTCCCTATTGCTCACGCCATTTCTGGTTCAAAACCAGTGAAGAAAAACAGTTTTGGGCGTGACTAGAAGAAGAGAAAAATGAAAAATGAGAGAGAAGAAATTGTGTGTTGGTTGGTAAAGCATTTTCCAAAAATGCCTTTATATATTTTCCAAGGAAAAATATATTAAAACAATTACAATTGATTAATTAAAACCAAAAGTAAATGCTTTTTCCCTCCAAAATGTTTTTACACTTTATGTCAAGTCCATCACTATTCACATCAAGTCACTTTAATAAAGTGACATGTTGTCAAGTCACATCACTCAAAGTGACAAGTGATTTGACGCTTGATGCGACTAATGATTTGACGCTTGATGCGACTTGCGATGCCACACTCGAATTCGAAATACGAATGCGCTCGCAATCACACTCGGGCTCGGGTTCGTTAATTCCAAATTAACGATTTTTCCGTTGCGTCGTAATTAAATGATTACGCCTAGCGAATTCACTATTCACGTCGCGAACGAATTAATTCTAAATTAATTCGTTCGCCCGAATTAAAATCTAATTTTAATTCCGCGTCGAAATCTAATTTCATTTAATATATCGAATATATTAATTTACCGATTAATTCCAAATTAATCTTTATCTCTCTCTAGACGATATTTTATCCCAGATAAAATATCTCCGTAATTAATCCTAAATTAATTTTCTCTTCTTCTATATAATCCCAGATTATTTAAGAGTGCGAGTTATGCGTCATCAGTGGATTATCGGGAAGCGACCCATGAGATCCCCGGATAAGTTGGCAGTAAATACGGTCGTCGGTGTATCCGAATCACGTACGTACCAAGTATACGTTCGTTCTACCGATTTACGAGACAAGGTCGACTCCTAGCAAAGCACCAAGTCTACCCAATTCTGCGGACATATCCATTTAAGAATATTAAGATCTGTATCAAGCGTAGTATACCATTGTATCGTGCATATCGGCCCAGTATCGGATAGTCACGTGCTAGGGCTGGGGCTGGATAAGTGTCTGCCCCGTCCGAAACACATATCGGATGTCTGGTAACATAGTCTCTATAATCGGATATTCATGACCTGGTCACAATATCCCGATTGGATGCGCATCACTCAAGAGCACTAGTACCGTATCCTGCGTGACATCATCTCCACTATGACTGAAGTGATACTTCCGTCTTGACATCACACCCAATACACTACGACTCTCTGATAAACCCAGAAGTGGTGTACGCAGAACCGGTTAAAGCCCTGTACCACCAAGACCAAAGTCTATCGATTATCGTAAGTATTAGCGATGTAAGTCTCAGGTTAAGATTATACACACCTACCTTGATTTCGGCCTCCCATAGACACATAGTCATAATACCAATGGGATTCCGAGGGGTCTATCCAGAGCGAAGCTGTTTCCCGTACCATCGGTGAAACACGACCTCCTATCGCACTTGCTTAAGTATCCGATACTTATATATATGAGAACTATGCCGTTGTGCCCTCACAACGCACACAAGTTCAATACTAGCCTATTCCGCATTATCGATGTCCAGTCTCGATAATACTCCGGCTAGGGATATTTAATGATTAATCCTTCGGGGACTGATACTGTCTCATATCATTCTCAATCTAGGAACTAATCATAGGGACCTCTCTTCATTTATATATCTATGGTGATCTAATCACAAATGATGAGAGTGAAATTTCCTTGTCACATAGTTAATTTGCTACAACAACACAATAATCTGTGCAAATAGTGACGCTATGGGTCATTATGTCCAACACATCACCCCAATAGGTTATAGGCAAATTTTCTTGTGCCATCATAGACCTAACCATTTCAAGAAGAGTTCTATTTCTTCTTTCCGCAACACCATTTTGTTAAGGAGTAGCATGAGTAGTCAACTGACGACTAATTCCTTTTTTATCACATAATTCTCTGAACTGATCAGATAAGTACTCACGACCATGGTCAGTGCGTAGTGCTTTAATTTTCTTGTCCAATTGATTTTCTGTAAAATTCATAAATTTCTTGAAACATTCTAATGCTTCGGATTTATGAGCAATCAAATAGACATAACCAAAGCGAGTAAAATCATCTATAAATGTGATGAAATAAGATGCTCCATGCCTTGCCCTGACATTCATTGGACCACAGATATCTGAATGAATTAATTGTAATGGAAATTCTGCTCTAGTCCATTTTCCAAATGGTTTTCTCGCAGTTTTTCCTGCCAAGCAATATTCACAGGTTGACAATTCTACCTTTTCAATATTTCCCAGAAAGCCTTCTTTGGCTAATCTGTTCATTCTTTGCTGGCCAATGTGGCCAAGTCTAGCATGCCACACAGTTACATCACTATCATCACTGACGGATGAAGTAACAAACGAAAAACTGGAATTGTGATTAAAACATTCAACATTTAATACAATAAAACCATCCAGAAAATAATAGAACCATAGTGTATTGTACCTAAGTACAAATCAACACCAAATTTATGGAAGTTCAAATTGAAACCTAAATTAACCAAAACCAACACAGAGACTAACTTTCGACGAATTTGTGGAGCAAACAATACATCATGTAGTAGTAAAGTTTTTCCACCATGCATGACTAACTTGCATGTTCCTATGCCTTTGACTTCAACCCGTGAGTTGTTGCCAACATATATCCACTTCACCCCAGGTGAAATTCATCGAAATTCCACGAAGGCATCTCTATCCTTCGCTACATGGTCTGTGGCTTCTGAGTCTACAGTCCACAAAGGATTAGATTCAGTTAGAAAGATTGAGCTTGAAACACATATTTCATTTAAATATGCACGAAAGGTATTCACCTTTTTAGGCTCAGTGCAGTCACGAGAATAATGACCTTTCTTACCACAGTTAAAACATTTAACCTTTGCCATGTTTTTCTTTTTGGTAGGACATTTTCCTTTCCCATGTTGATTGGTTTTCTGTTTCTTTTCTGGCTTGGAAGAATTTTGTTCTTTTCCGAACTGGAACCCACCACCATGAAATTTTATTTTCTTCTTGAAACCCCCAGGTTTGCTAGTTTCTGTCATATACACTTCAGTATTTGACTTAGCAGCCGCAAGGCGGTCGTTTTCTAATTCAAGGTGACGTTTATCATCATCAAAGGTTTTGATGCTCTCATTGTGGGTTAAATGCATCTTCATATGCTCCCAGCTATTTGGAAGAGAACGAATGACTGCTTGGACTTTTTGTTCATCTGTAAGAACATGTCCAACATCTGCCAGTTCAGTAATCATGTTTGACATTTGCCTCAAG
>SKCR01041140.1:0-15594 GCA_019454045.1 Zanthoxylum bungeanum
TCTTCTTCTTGTTGCGTATTCTGCCGAGATGTAATGAGAAACAAGATTTGATTTTGTTTCAAAACTTAGTGCTAGCACACCTTGAGGCATACATAGGTGATAGGGAAGTGTCTTCATGAGCTAGGAAGCTTGAAGCTTTGAGCTTCAATGGAGTCTCACATGGCCGAAAATGGTGGAGTCCAAACCAGTCCAAATCGCACAGCCCACTGCAAGATGAAGCTACTGCCGTGACTTGGAGGGAGCCAAAAACGCATCATGTTCTTCATCCATCAAAACCGAATTCAATGTGAGTTGATTCCGCCACCTCCTTTGATGTGTTCATATGTGATTTTTATGCATTGTTTGTGATCTTGTGGACTTGATTAAACTCCAACACGTTTTTCCTTCCATTGAGTGATTCTCACTCAAGATCCGAGACTGGCATTGGCTTGTTGGCCAAAGTTTTGGCCTTTGTCCGTCGAGGATGTGTTTGTATCACGAGAGCTTTGTTCCATATTGGTGTCTTGTCCAAGTTGTGGTTTGTTGGCCAAAGTCAAACCACTTATTGTCCATCGAAATTAATTACGAAGCTTTCAATGGTCAATGGGTCGCGCTTAACTGGGATCACTAAGTTTGTTGTGCCAAAGCTAAGGCTTAGTTGATTCAGAGGAAAAAGGTTAGGTAATACATTGGATGTATGGGCATATATAAGATATATGTTTCGGACTTGGATGTCCCCCTACTGGATCTAGGAATTGGATTGGATCCAATTGATCTTAGAGATCTACCTAGTTAATTATCATACAATTTATTGGCCACATTCAAGATTGTGTGATATTTAACGGGATCCTAGCCCTCTAGGAAATACGGTTTCCTGAGTACTCGACAGAGGGTTAGATGCTCGCCGAAAAATAGTGGGAGGCAAGAATTGAATTTGCAATACTCGTTTAATTACTTGCCATACGCGCTCAATCACAAATATCATTCGTCAAATAAATTAAATGTTAGTTGGACTAATATTTAAATTGTTGTTTTAATAAATAGTTGGGGTATATTCAAATAATTCATTTATAGTTGGTTATATAATTGGATTATAGTAATCAATATATTTGATTTAATTAAATTTATAGTTGATTAAATAGTTGGACTATTATAATTATTATAATAAATAGTACTGAAATCGTTGATTAATAGTTTGGACTATTAAAATCAGATAAAAATGAAAGATTGACACTTAAAACATAATCCTTAGGAAATGTATTTAAATGGTTTAATTTTAAAATTGAGAATAAAATTTCAGGATGGTCCTGGAAAATATTAAGTTACTTTATAAAATAACATATTATGCCTAACCCCGGAGTTAAACAAAATAGTAGAGCATAATCTTGGAAGATTCATGTGATGATAACTTTAGTGCTTAATCCATTATACTTACCGCAGTAGACTCCTAATTTTCTGAATCAGAACTACGGATTAGATCCTTAAAGTATGATAAAGAAATTGAAAGATCTTCATAAATCTATACTTAGATTTTAGAAATATTAAATTGCAATAATAAATCTTGGAGAGTTATGACTATTCTCAAGGAGATAAAGTCAAAAGTTTTCAATTAGGCAAGTAGCGCAAGGCACAACTTACTTCGATATTCTAGAAACCCGAGGCTTGGCCAAAGGCTTCTGGAATGTGGAAATTAGGCAAAGGCAAAATCATTATAATCTTCTAGGAACAAAAAAAGGACATATCCCAAAATGTCTGCTAAATTAAGGCAAACGGGATCGCAGAAGCGTGACTGCCATTTGGACAAGGCAGACATGAAGGAATTGAAGACGGGCAAGGCTCCGACTTCAAATATGTTTGCCAACATTATGTTCACTCCTAGTATTAAAATTGGATTTTAAATACTTAGTGTGGTACATAAAATATATTATTGATGTTCAGAATCTATTTGAACAGGATACTGGGACTTCAATAGAGATTTATCTGCGAATCGGAAACGGGACGAAAGTCGCTATTTTAACCGTAGATACCTAAGTTTAGGAACTACCCTGGGTGTGTACCAAATTTGGAAACTGTTATAATGTAACTAGTTTGACTAGAACATTATCTCTATATCAGTGTGTAAATCCGTTGCGGATTTACCTTATATTCTAGAACACTAAAGTGTTTATTATATAAAGATGATATTGAGATAAACACATTAGATGTGAATAACATCATTTATATTTTGAATATAAATAAATCTCAAAATATATAAAATGACAAACAAACAGCTTAAACTGATTTGATTAGAAGAAACTAATTTGTGGCATTGTTGTCTATGACACAATTAAACAAGAATCATATATCCACACTTTCGAAGAGTGGGTACTCAGACTGATTGATTGTACTCAAATAAAGTCTACGAATCTAGTTTATTAGGCAAAGTGCCTATAACACATTTACTTGGTAAAATTGTAAATGCCACCGATCTGTTAGCCCTAGTTCATAGTGAAGCAGTGGGCCCATGTATAGCTAGGCTAGAGATGGATATGGATATTTTGTGACCTTTACAGATGTGGCATCGCGTTATGGCTGTGTGTTTCTTTTGAAGAACACAAATCAGAAACTTTTAAGTTTCGACACGAAATAGACAAACAGATCGGCTAAAGTATTATACCGTTACGGTAAGACCGTAATGGAAAATACTTAAGCAATAAGTTTCTCGTATACTTGAAAGAGTATAGTATTCTTTCAAGGAGGACTCGTTCCGGAAAACGTCAAGTTGACTGTGTGTCCGAACTGAGTAACCGAATTTTGTTGGACATGATAAGGTTAATCATGAGTCGCTCTGAGCTACCATTTCCTTCAAGGGATAAACATTAACAGTGCAGAACTTATTTAGAATAAGGTTCCATAAAATCTGTTTGACAGATATCAAATTAGATATGAACAGGAAAGAAACCAGGTTTCTCATTCCTGAATATTTGGGTATGTTAGGCATATGTTTGGATGATACCAAACTAAAACCCAAATCTGATAAGTGCCAATTGTAGGTTATCCTAGGGATTCCAAAGTATAGTACTTATACATCTCACCAGAGAACAATTAGATTGTTGCTCACCATGCGATTTTCCTAAGAGGAATACTGATATGCAGTGGTAAGTGGGAGGATAGTAAAACTCGATGAAAATCGAAGTAATACTACTATAGGCACCGAATCTTAATAGAACATAAATAGTTCATCAAGGATGAAACTATTCCAATAATCTTCGAATACACAAGAACCACGTATGTCGGAGAGAGTCAGAAAACAACCTAGGGTATGGGTTTCTGATCTCACCTCATAAAGATGTCTATCTTATTGAGGTATACCAACTGACTACGTATGAGGAAGTGACACAAGGTATCGACTCCCTATTATGGCAAAGTGCCATAAATCTGAAATGGATTCCATGTATATCAACAAGTTTGGATACTAGTTGTTGTACCACAAGGCATTGTGCCTAATGGTACTATATGAGTCTTCAAGGAAGACATACATGGATGGCAACATACCAACGTATAAAGCTAGGCTTTTAATGGAAAGATATCGTTATCAACATTGTGTTGATTACGATTCAACCTTTTACCTGTTGCCACGGTAAATCCATTTGGATAATGCTTGCTATTGCTGCATGTTTCATTTATGAAATATGTCAGCAGAACGGGAAAATCGCTTTCCTGAAAAGAGGAAACCTTTTGGAGGATGTTTACAACATCCTGACGATTTTTGTCGTATCAAAACTAGCAAACAAGGTTTGCAAGTTATTCGATCCATGTTTGGATTGAAGCAAGCATTAGGTTTTTAGAATTATCGTTTTGATGTAATCATAATTCTTTATGATTTAATTCAAAAACGAAATGATTTCTTGTGTATATAAGAGGGTTAGTGGGAGCGCACTGACAATAAATGTCTTATAAATAATGATAATATGTCATTTCTTGGAAATGATATTCCCATAATACAATCGGTGAAACCTTAGCTTTCATGAAAAACTCTCCGAGAAACCGTACATTGAAAAATGTACGCGACCTGGTGTCTCATACGCTTTGAGCATATGGATTCACAAACAGGCCAATCCAAGTGATAGTCATTGGATTGATGTTAAGAACATCCGTTAGTATTCTTAGAGAACTAAGGATGCTATCTTAGTCTATGGAGAAGGAGAACTTGAAGTGACTGGGATCACTGTAGCAAGTTTCCTAACCGTTAAGACGAATATAAGTCGCAAACAGTACTATACAGTTTGAATAACGGAGCAGTGAGCTGGAAATCTTCCAAGCAAGATACTATTACCGTATAAACAACAAATACAGGTTATTGCTGCAGCTGAGTCGCAATAGAAGCCATTTGGGTCGATAATAAATCTAATAGATTAGATATGTTCTGTTAGCAGCTGAGCTAGGCGTCAGCACAGGCTACGAATTAATGGTCTCATCAACGATCCAGATATATACTTCGATATTTTCATCTGATTCCGTTCTAATCATACATCTGTTGGTTTTCTATAATTAGTCCCAAGGAAAGATTAAGCATAGAAATACAATAACATACATGCAAAGCTTGAAGGATGGCGGAAACATACTTACAAAGCTATGTGACGAAAATGGTGATGAGGATCCTTGAGCCTCCAAGGATGAAGTTTCGGCCAAGCAAGAAGATGGAGAGAAGCTTCAAATCTTTGAGTATTCCAAGCTCCAAATGCGTTTCCCTATCACCTCTTTTGTTCCTTGCTTGTGCTAGCAAAAATGGAGAATGAGAAAACAATTTTCTGCCTTGTTTATGCAGCTCACGGCGTGAGCAAGAGAAAGAAGATGAGAGTGTTTCACTTTTAATTTTTGTTCCCTTTGCATGCCAAAAACGTGAGTGACAAGGAAATGAAAAGTGATATGATATCTAATACCAAAAGAATTTTTTAATGCAAAAAATCCTTCAAAACCGTGCATGGCTTTCCCTCCAAAATGAAATCCATCATTTGCCATCATTACCACACTTTGAGATTAGAGACAATGTATCATCCCTCAAAGGTGACTAGATACATCCACCATCTATTCGTATTAAGTAATGAGATATCGCGATGTGATTTGCGGATATCACTCGATTCAAAATACGAATGTGTCCGCAAGCACTTTCGGGCTCGGTTTCGTTAATTCGAATTAACGAATTTCCGTCGCGACGTGAATTAAATAATTACGCCTTGCGAAATTACTATTCAGTTCGCTAATGAATTAATTCTAAATTAATTCGTTTGCCCGAATTAAAATCCGATTTTAATTCCGCGTCGAAATCTAATTTCGTTTAATAATATATCGAATATATTATTTTATCGATTAATTCCAAATTAATCGATCTCTCTCTCTCTCCTAATAAGGCATTTTATCCAAGATAAAGTTTCTCCGTTATTAATCCAAGATTAATAAAGTTCGAATCAAACATCATAGGTGAATCTTCAGGAAGCGACCCAAGAGATCTCCGGATATGTTGGCAGTAAATACGGTCGTTGGATAATCCAAACACGTACGTACCTCGTACTACGTTTTTACCGATTTACAAGACAAGGTTGGCTTCTAGCAAAGCGCCATGCCTACCCAATTCTCCAGAAATATTCTTACTGGAATATAGATCTTTATCAAGCGTAGTATACCGCAGTATCGCGTACATCGATCCAGTATCGAACGATCACATGTTAGGCCTGGGGCTGGAAGTGTGTCTGCCCCGTACGAAACATATATCGGACATCAAACAACTAGTCTCTTTAAATCGGACAATCCTGACCTAGTCATATTGTCCCGACGGTTGCAACCTTTTATAGAGTACTAGTTCTGTGTCCTGCGCGATCATCAACTCCATATGTCTGAAGTGATACTTCCATCTTGACATCACACCCAGTACACTACGATTCCTGATAAACCCAGAAGTGGTGAACACAGAACCGGTTAAAGTCCCCAACCACCAAAACCAAAGTTTACCGATTGTCGCAAGTACTAGCGATGCAAGTCTCAGGTTAAGACCATATACACCTACCCTGATGCGGCCTCCCATAGACACGCAGACATACTACCAATGGGATTCCGCGGGGTCTATCCAGAGCGAAGCTGTTTTCCGTACCATCGGTAAAACACAACCTCCTATCGCACTTGCATAATACTTAAATATATGAGAACTATGCCGTTGTGCCCTCACAACATGCACAAATGCAATACTAGTCTATTCCGCATTATCGATGTCCGATCTCGATAATACTCCGACTAGGGATATTTAATGATTAAACCTTTTATATTGATACTGTCTCATATCATCTCAATACGGAACTAATCATACGGACTTTTGCCATTATATATCAAAGTAAATAATTTTACAAAACGGCAAAAGGCAATTTCATTATCACATAGTTAATTTTGTACAATAATACAATATCATTTACAAAACAGTGACGCTATGGGTCATAATGTCTAACAATCTCCCACTTGGCCTATAGCCAGTCACTCAAGCATCTAATACCTGAACTATGATATGTCGTTCAAACACTTGCGGATAAACAGCCTTCGTCAGCGGATCTGCAATGTTGTTATCTGATGCGACCTTCTCGATCTTTACATCGCCACGATGTATAATTTCCCGAATCAGATGGTAACGCGCCGAAGAACATGCTTGGATCGTTGATGAGACCTTGGTTCCTTAGCTTGTGCTATAGCCCCGTTATTGTCACAATACAATGGAACGGGCTCAGCTGCTAATGGAACTACTCCTAATCCATTAGGAACTTTCGGATCCAAACTGCCTCCTTTGCTGCTTCCGACGCAGCAATGTACTCCGCTTCAGTTGTTGAATCGGCAACAGTATCTTGCTTGGAAGATTTCCAGCTCACCGCCCCGTTATTCAAACAAAAAATGTACCCGGATTGCGACTTGAAGTCGTCCTTGTCGGTTTGGAAACTTGCATCGGCATACCCAGATACCACAAGTTCTCCTTCTCCGTAAATTAAGAAAGCATCCTTAGTTCGTCTAAGATACTTAAGGATATTCTTAACTGCCATCCAGTGACCTTCACCTGGATCGGCCTGATAGCGACTGCACATGCTCAAAGCATATGACACATCAGGTCGTGTACATATCATGGCATACATGATCGATCCGACTGCCGAGGCGAACGGTATCCGACTCATGTTATCTCTCTCTTCTTGTGTCTTAGGACACATTCTTAGATAGAGATATACCACGTAACATTGGCATCAATCCCTTCTTGGATTGATCCATGCTGAATCGCTTCAACACTTTGTCAATATATGTACTCTGGGAGAGTCCAAGCAGCTTTCTAGATCTATCCCGGTAGATCTTTATTCCCAGAATAAAGGCTGCTTCTCCCAGATCTTTCATGGAGAATTTTAATGAAAGCCAAGCTTTCACCGACGTTAGCATGGGAATGTCATTGCCTATAAGCAATACATCGTCGACATAAAGGACAATAAAAGTCAGTGCTCTCCCACTAACCTTCTTGTATACACAAGGGTCATCTTCGTTTCGCACGAAATTATATTCTTTTATGATTTCATCAAAACGCTGATTCCATGATCGTGATGCTTGCTTCAATCCATAAATGGATCGATTTAACTTACAAACCTTGTTTGCAAGTCTAGGTACGATAAAACCGTCAGGCTGTTGCATATAAACATCCTCCAAAAGGTTTCCGTTAAGGAAAGCGGTTTTAACGTCCATCTGCCATATCTCGTAATCGAAATATGCAGCTATTGCAAGCATTATCCGAATGGATTTAATCATGGCAACGGGCGAGAAAGTTTCGTCATAATCAATACCATATTGTTGACGATACCCCTTTGCTACAAGCCTAGCTTTGTACGTTTGTACGTTGCCATCCATGTCGGTCTTCTTCTTGAAGATCCATCTGCATCCAATAGGCTTTACGCCTTCTGGTGCATCAACCAGTGTCCAAACTTGGTTGGCATACATGGAATCCATCTCGGACTTCATGGCATCTTGCCATAAAGCGGAATCAATATCCTGTATTGCTTCCTCATACGTAGCGGTTCATTATCCTCAATAAGATTAATATCCACATGAGGCGAGATCAGGTACCCATACCTCTCAGGTACTGTCCTGACTCTCTCCGACCTACGCGGTCCTTGTGTATATGAAGATTGTGGTACAGACTCATCCTGGATGGTCTGTTCATGTTCCGTCGTTGATTCATTGCCAGGAACAGTATCACTACGATTTTCATCAGCTCCACTTTCCTCCCACTTACCACTGCATCTAGGAATTCCTTCTCAAGGAAAAATGCATGTAGAACAACAAATACTTTGTTCTCTTGTGGGTGATAGAAGTAATATCCTTTGGTTTCCTTAGGATATCCCACGAAAAGGCATTTATCTGATTTGGGTTCTAGTTTGGTACCTTCCAAACGTTTAACATATGCCCAGCATCCCCAAATCTTCAGGAAAGAGAAACCTGGTTTTCTCCCTGTCCATATCTCAAATGGAGTCTGTTCAACAGACTTTGACGGAACCTTATTCAAAATAAGTACTGCACTGTTTAAAGCGTATCCCCAGAAGGATATAGGTAGCTCAGTGCGACTCATCATCGACCTTACCATGTCTAACAAGGTACGGTTTCTCCTCAGACCACACACCGTTTAATTGCGGTGTTCCAGGAGGAGTCCACTGTGAAAGAATACCATTTTCTTTCAAGTAATCTTGAAACTCATAACTTAAGTATTCGCCACCACGGTCCGACCGCAATGTTTTAATACTCTTGCCTGTTTGTTTTTCTACTTCGTGTCGAAACTCTTTGAATTTTTCAAAAGTTTCCGACTTGTGTCTCATTAGATACACATAACCATAACGAGATGCATCATCCGTAAAGGTTACGAAGTAATGATATCCACCTCTAGCCTGGCTAGACATGGGCCCACATACGTCACTATGAACGAGAGCTAACAGTTCTGTGGCACACGTTCACCTTTACCACTAAAAGGTGATTTAGGCATTTTGCCTAAAAGACAAGATTCGCAGACATCATATGAATTAAGATCAAATTCGTCCAAGTACCCACTCTTCGAAGTGTGGATATGCGAGTCTTGTTGATGTGTCCTAGACGACAATGCCACATGTAAGCTTCATCTTTTAGATTACTCCTTTTGAGCCTTTTGTTTGTTATTTTTGAGATTTTGATATTCAATGGATGTTGATAGGTTCAAATATAAATATATTTAATAGTGACGAGAGTTCTAGCTTCAGGTTTTTAGTGGAATTACTGAAGTTAATATTCAGGATATCTGATTAAAGAGTTTTAAAATCAATGTCCCGATATTATTGGAGCTCGGAGTTACGGGTCCATTTAATCCTCATGCTAGCTTGTTAACCTAGAGGAGTCTATATAAATAATTGGGTAGTCCAATTATTAAATTGTCTTGCAAAATAAATTAATAATAAAGATTGTTTAATAATTATTTAATAATTATTAATTTGATTAGTAATTACATATTGTACTTTTAATAAATATTTTTACAATTAATGATTAATAAGATTTATAAGTTACTATTCAAATTATTTGAATTTGAATAAGTTAATTCAAAATTGATTTTAATCAATATTAAGATATTGATATATTTTTTAATTATTCAAATATATAATAGGATATGTGGTATCTTATTTAAAATTAAATTAACAAAATTTGAATTAAAATAAAAGACTTATTGGCCAAAATTTGTAGAGAAAAAAGAGATGGTAATTTTGGCTTTTCACTAATTAGTATTAAGCCACTAATTACCCTAACTATATAAATAATTGTTCTATTAATAGCCACCATGAGAAAATTATTCTTTGTTGAGAACAAAAAAAAAAGGCAAAGGAGACTAGAGTATGAGAAAACAAATTTACCCTAGAAAATTCTTTGCAATAATTTTCTTGGAGTCCACTCTCTCAGATTCAAACCTTATAAGTTGCTCACGACGGTGAGATTTTTTCCATCACTGCAAGTCAGAGTTTTGGTGTGTTTTCGGGATGCTGTGTTTTCTGTTTTTTTAGCATATTTACGACAATATAAAGGTTGATCCGTGATTGTTTTGAGGTTGTTTCAACGGCGCAAAATCATCCAGAATTGCTGCACAGAAATCAACAAAATAAAAAGAATTTTCGGTACTGTGTCACCGATTATAGCAGTGAACAGTAACCGAAAATACTGTAGCGTAAACGGTAAATTTATTATTGTTCATGAAAACTGGAAAAAAAATCTAAATAGTGCGCGAGTTATTGGATATAGTGGGAGAATAAGAAAAAATTACCTCGGAGCTCAAGTGTGTTTCTGCTAGATGCGAGGTGATTTCCCTTGAAAAGTTGGTGCGGATACCCTACAAGTTCCTATATAAATCACTCCAAGGACTTCATTATAAATATCTCTCTGGTAGATATATAGTCTAAACCTTTATATGATAAAGGTGTGTCAATAATTGATCCTAATATGATTTAGGACTTATTAAAAACACTTTCTTAATTTCTTTTAAGAATCTTGCTTATGTGCAATAAAATTTAAGATGTGATTAGCTAATAAGATCTATCTTAATATATATTTTGTTATTCCCATAGTTTTAGCTATTATTCTTAAATCTTATCATTGAAAAGTTTATTTGTTTCACCACAATTTAATTAATTATACTTATTCACCATTAATTTTTCTCTAAATATAAGATCTATCTTCATTTTTGCGCAAAGTCAAAGTCGTTGACTTACCTTGTCTATTTGAATATCAGGACTCTCAATGCTTGCCCCTTATTAGGGATGACAATTTTACCCATAAACCCACAAACCCGCAAAAACCCGCCCGCAATGGGTAGGATTTGGTAATATATAGTGGGTGCGGTGCGGGTTTGGTAATTTAAAGTAACTGTAACCTGCTGCAGGTGGTGCGGGTTTGGTATTTAAGAAAAAAAATGCGGGTATCTGCATACCCGCAATATTATTTTTATTAATTATATTTTTTAGGACAATATAAAAAAACCTTCATATAAAAACAACTAACAAAACCTAAACCTAAAACACTATTTCATAGTTCCACACTCCCACTCAGCCGCAGCCCGCAACCTGCTCAACTGAAGATTTTTTGCATGACTATTATTGTTTTTTTTAAATCACACTTGTAATAAAATTATAATACAAAAATTTGGATTAAGTTCACATAATCAGAAACGGGAGAGGAGCAAAATAAGCTAGTATTTGCTGCAAACTTCAGTAGCTTTCCTGCTTCTTCATTACACTTACAACCACTTGAGCCTTGTAAGCATCACTTTCGTTACACATAGCATAAAAATATGACCAAATGTTGGTGATTACTTTTTAGCTTATTGTCGATTGAGTTGACTAATTTAGATCATTATAATTATGAAGGGAAGAACTCGTATTATTATGTTTATATGAAAAATAAACATATCGTACCAGAGTATTTCATACATTATGTTATCTATGTACTGTATATACATATATTGCATGTTGTATATGTCAAATGAAAAACAAATGTGAAAACTACAGCTAGCAATTAAAAATAAATTATTTAATTAAAAAAATTATATTATTAAGAACACAAAGTAATTCAATATTTTAAAAACCCGCAAAAAATCCGCTGGGTACCAATGCGGGTTTGGTAATTTATTTTTATATGCGTGCGGGTTTGGTAATGAAAATTAAAACCCGCAACGGGTATGGTGCATGTTTGATAATTTATTTACATATGCGGGTGCAGGTTTGGTAATGGAAAACCCGCACCATACCCTACCCACTGCCATCCTTAACCCTTATCCGTGAATGGATTATTATAGTTAGCAAACTTTGTTATGAACTATTAGGCTGCGAAGCCATTTTGACACAAAACTATCAAGCCTTATAATTCAAGTGATCAACTATTGCATATATCCTAATGGTATTCATTGAATGATGGATTATGGGTATAATGTATAACGTCTAATTCTATGTCCAATTTAGGAGGAAACTTAATATGTCATATATTATAAATATGTGTATTTAATTGATATTATGTAAAGAAAATGATTTGAACATATTTACATGTTCGAGAATCATTCCGTGATTAGTTGAAACAAGATACATAGATTGGAAAAAAGGATCAAAATTGGTTCCTAAATTAGCAAACTTGTGTGGGGATGTGGGTGAGGACGATGATCATCTATTCTTTCAATGTCCATTTTTTTACTTACGGAACGGTTGGTCATCTATTTTAGCAAAATGTGATATTGATTGGTGCACTGTTTGTTAATAAAACACACATTTTGTGTATTATTGAACGTTAGAGGGGAGGTGTATGTAAAATTGACCTTAAAAATATAATATTATTATATATTCAAGTAAATATAAATGAAAAAAAAATAAAATAAAAGGCTTATTCTCGTCTGGGCTCAAAGTCAGGATGGACACAACCCTTACATTTACATGGCAACCCTTACACCCCAAACCCACCGCACTCAATCTCGGCCGCCGTCGAGCTGGCGCAGTACGCGCCTTTCGCCGCAGCGATTTTGACCGGTTCGCACGGCGTATGACCTCCGGCGAGGCATGGAGGGACGCGTGGCGCACCGCCAATGATGGCTTTGAACAGTTGGTCTTCGAGGCCAAGAAGACCGGCGAGCGTATCGACCGTCAATACTCCGTCTCCCGTCGCCTCAACTCTGCTGCACGTACGGCCGCCCTCCGCGCACGTGAGCTCGATCGGGAGTTTGAGATTAGCGTCCGTTGGCGCTCTTTTACTATGGATTTTACTAGGAATTGGCCGAGGGTTTGTCCCTGGCTCTTTAATTTTCTCGAATTCTCTTAATTAATTATATTTAAAATATTTATTTAAAGCTCTTGTAATTTCTTTTAATTGCAACTCTTGCAGTACAGGAAGCAGCTCAATGATTTTTTAAATACTCCCTTAGGCAGAGGTTTTGCTGTGAGTATTACTCAACTATGTTGCTTTTTATGGATAGTTCTGCTATGAATTCTTTTCTTATGATCCTTACTAACAGTATAAATATGATACCTATCCCTATTCAAGCCTTTGCATTTTGGAAATGATGGCTTCTTAACATGGTATTAGATAATATTTGACCACAATGTCTTATGTTTTCATCCTGCTTTTGTACTAATTAAACCGTGGGATGCTATAATTTAAATACTGTTGCATAAATTTAATCTTATGGTTTAATACTTCTCTACCGACTGCATTACTACATCATGTCTTCTGATCCCTGTGTTGTATCTTTCTTCATGCATTTTATTCTTGGCTCACGTTATATTATGTTCATCTTCTTTTAGACAATTTTCTTCCTCTGGTTTGCATTATCTGGATGGCTGTTTCGGATCTTGATTTTAGCTACATGGGTTCTGCCAATTGCTGCACCTCTTCTCATTGGGACAGTGGCCAATAATCTTGTCATTAAGGTATTAACTTGTTACTCTATTATTTTTCTTGATAGTTGATTGTTCTGTTCTTGGATTCAATGTATTTATATGATATAAATGTGCTCTAGATAGCTTTTTCCATTCAACCAGTTGGCATTTATATGGTCTAATTGGCATGGACATACTTCTGAATGAATTGTAGGACATGCTAACAGTAATTAGACAAGATTAAAGAAGAATCAGGTGTCTTTTTGAAATATTTAGAGAATTTATTTGAGGCTTACAGGTCAACAGCCTTGTATTCATGTTTACTGATAATACCATTCACAAAGCAAAATGCCCTTGCAAAATCCTGTTTGCTTCTGATATGCTTCACATGCCATCATCTAGTACCCAAAGGGCAAAAAATCTATTTAGGGGCACCTAGGAACTCGTTATGTAATTATCAAGTTTTCTAGAAATTATGGTGCTAATTCAGCTGCAATGTTAACAATTCTTCATGATCATAGTGTAGCTACTTTGTAGCTTAGATATACTTAGGATTTTAAGTAAGGCATAAGGAGTCACCTTATTTTTATTTGACGACTGTGAGACTTGTAATATTTTATAGAACATAATGTTGGGCAATAAATCATTAACACATCAAAAAAACAAGGTTAGTTGAGATAATGCTTAGATGGATTAAGGATGTGTTGGTGGACTACAAGAGACAAAGTTAGAAATGAAGTGGGTGTAGCATCTGATTAAAGAGAAGATAAGAGAAACACGACTAAGATGGTTTGAGCAATGTAGACCTTTAAGTGTCCTAATTAGAAAAGGAGAGCAAATGGTGTTGCCATACGTCAAGTGAGGTCGAGGAAGACCGAAGTTGACATGAACAAAAGTCATAAATAAAGACCAATATTTCATTGAGCTTAAATAATTCAGGATAGAGTGGACCCGTGTACCCGACTCCACCTTGTTGGAAAAGGCTCGTGTTTGGTTTTTTTGGTTATAAGGAACTCACCTTAGTTTAGGGGGCATACGGTCTTTATTGGGAAAAAGGAAACATTGGAAAGTACTTATCATCCGTTGATCCTTACTGCTTTGTGTGGTAAGCTCTTGGATTATAGTTCATGTAGCAAGAGCAAGTATGGGAGGAGCTAGAGTCCACGAGTGTCAATTTGTAAATACATCAAGTGCAAGAGAGTTCAAGAGTATTTTATTAAAATGAACAAAATATATGTTAGAATAAGCTTCATATGTTGTATTTCTTTTATAAATTCAAAGAATTCCATATCCAAAATATACACCTTTTATAAAAAGCAAGGCTTTACTGTCTAGTAAAATGGAAAAAGAAAAGCGATTTAGGACTAAGGTGGCGTTTGTTTTCACATTTGAATGAAATATCTGAAAAACTTTGTTTTTACGTATTTATCTTGAAAGGAAAGACGAGGTTTTAATATGTTATATTATTTTGCTTTATCATGGAAATAAATATTAAATGCATTCAAATTAAGTGTTAAATAAAAAAATTGACCCATTCTTAGCAATTTTTTCAATATTAAGTTTAAAAAACATATTTTAAACAACTTAATGACACAAATTAGTTTGTATTTAGTGTTCAATATTGAAAATAAACGGTAGATAACTCTAGAAGCATTTACTTAAGTGGTTTGTTGGTTGGTTGATCTCCCCTCTCATTTCATACTTTCAAATTTTCAATGCCGTTAAGTAATTATAATATTCTTCTTCTTTTTCATTTTCATTTTATTATAATTATTTTGCCAAATACAACTCAAAGTGCAGGAGATATATAATCAAAGCCTAAAGTCTTATCCATTTGTGAACCCAATTTACCTAAAGCCCAAATAAAAGAGTTCAACTGTTTAAGCATTTCGCCAATCCATTTTATAGACAACTTAATGGTATTTTGCATTAAAATTGGCAATGTTATGGAATAGGCCCCCCTCTTTCTTTCCTTTTTTGCTATTGCAAGTCAACCTACCCTAACTCATCACTATTATATATAATTGGTAAAGTTGTGGAATTTTTCTCTTCTTTATGTTCATAGAAAGCGTAATCATAGTTGGTAAAGGCGCGACTAAGCACTTGCCCTTTTGATAGAGCCATAGGTTCTGCGGCTTGTAAGGCTCGGCGTAGCAGCAGAGGCATCATGAATTGTGGTTGAATTTTTTAATAAATTTGTACCGTT
>SKCR01041141.1:0-16016 GCA_019454045.1 Zanthoxylum bungeanum
TTAGGTTGTTCATTATGCATGTTCTTAGTTTATGATGTGTTTGGGTGATGATTATACATGTTGATTTAATGGTTCAATATGCTTGTTGTGTTACATTGTGTGGAGTTATTTGGGTAAAAGCATGTTAGATCTAAGTACCCTTGAGCATGAATGTTGAATAGATTCGGTTAGTTTATTGCACAAATCATATCATCACAAGTGACATAAGTAAGGGACCATTCCGAACCCAACGGTTTGAGGTCTTCCCTTGCGAGGGGTGAGTGCGGCCTTAAATCTTTGTCCCGGTTCACACCGGGTGGCGACTCCATGTTATTTCGTACTTCCCAACTAGGCCGCGAGCCTAGAGAAGCGTCGCCCAGGTTCTGTTGTCTACACTTAGGAATAGACTTAGAAGGAACTACATTCAGGATATACATTGATGTTTCCAATGCATACCCCCAGAATGAACTAGGTAGAGTGCTATAACTAAATATTGATCTCATCATGTCTAGTAGGGTTCGATTTCTCCTTTCTGTAACACCGTTTTGTTGGGGTGTTCCAGGTGCTGTGAGCTGTGAAACAATTCCATGCTCAACTAATAATTCCTCGAAATTTTTATCAAGGTATTCACCTCCACGATCTGATCGTAGAATTTTGATGCTTTTACCTAACTGGTTCTCAACCTCAGCACGATATTCTTTGAACTTTTCAAATGTATCTGACTTGTGCTGCATTAGATAAACATACCCATATCTAGAATAATCGTCAATGAAAGTGACGAAGTATTCATAACCACCTCGTGCCTTTACATTCATCGGTCCGCAAACGTCCGAATGTATTAGCTCAAGTGGTTCTTTGGCTCTTATCCCTTTTCCAGTAAAAGGTCTCTTAGTCATTTTGCCTTCTAAATAGGATTCACAGACAGGTAAAGTACCGAGTTTTAACTGATTTAAAACTCCGTTCTTAATTAGTCTATCTATACGGTCAAGGTTAATGTGACCAAGTCTAAGGTGCCATAAATAGGTATCATCATGAGAAATCTTTTGTCGTTTTGTTTTAGATCTTTCAATCTTAAACATTTCAGTATTAAGCAGTGAATCATGCATTAACGGTCTTAATACATATAGATTATTTTCAGAGTTTCATGTGCATATATTTAATCCATTTCTACTAATAATAACTGACTTATTATTAAACGAATAGAAAAACCATGTTCCATAGTTTTGTAACAGAAATCAAATTCCTGCGGAAACCAGGAATATATAGCACACCATTTAAACATAAATAACTATTATTAAAATTTAACTTGGAATCTCCCACTGCTTTTGCTGAAACAGCATCCCCTGTCCCAACTCTCATGGTGAAGCTACCTTCAGAAAGGTCCCTCCATGAGTCAAGTAGCTGCAAAGAACATCAAACATGGTTAGTGGCACCAGAATCAATAATCCAAGCAGATTTATCATCCTCCACTAAAAGAGACTCAATAACAAGTAAATCATATTTACCTGAGTTTTTCTTCTCTTTAAGCTCGACAAGGTATTTTGGACAATTCCTTTTCCAATGCCCTTGTTGTTCACAATGGAAACATTTTCCTTTGGCATTGGTTCATTTGGAGCTTTTGTTGTTCTTCTTTTTCATTGGTTTTGCCTTTGCCTTCCAATTACCTTTCTTCTTCTTCTTTGCAGATTTAGAAGATTCGGCAACATTTGCCTCAGCATTGGTCTTACGAGGACCGTTCATAACGTTCTCGTAATTGGTGAGCTCATTTAGCAGTTCAGTCAACGTAAAAGTCAATTTATTCATAGAACAATTGCTTTTAAACTGCAGGAAACTCTTCGGAAGGGTTTCCATGATCATTGTCACCTGGATTTGCACATTGATACGTGCACCATGGGTTTCAGCCATATTAAGATGAGCCATCATCCTTAACACATGGTCTCGGACTGATGTGCCTTCCTTCATTCTAGCGGTCAATACAGAGGCAATTGCCTCATGTTGTTGCCGGTCTGAAGGTTGCCCAAACATGTTCTGTAATGACTGCATAATCAATGATGCTGTCGCCATAGGCTGATGCTGTGCAGCAAGAACCTCAGACATGGATGCTATCAAATAGCTATGGGCTTTCTCATCAGCTTTAATCCAATTATTATAGGCATTACGTGCAGCTCTGCCAGCATTAGGTGCTGGCTCAGGAGGACATTCCTCCATTAGGACAAATTTAAGGTATTCGCAGACCAAGATAGCATTCATGTCACTTTTCCATTTAACATAATTATCCCCGGTTAATTTTTCTTGTTGTTTGATTATTGAGATTATTGCAGATGCCATGGCTGAGAAATAATAAACGCGCATTCAATCATTCATTCATCGCATATTGAAATTGTCAAACATTTAGGCATAAAATTAAACATGATGCATGATCAATGTATACTGAATTAGAAACCTAAAAGAATTACTATGCCACGGTTATCTATCATCCCACAAATAAGTGCCGCCGTAGGGTAGGTCAAGTATTCGCATGATAGATTGAGACATTCTCAATTGATTAATATATCTGAAATAACTCTTATTCCTATATTAATCAACTACCGTTATTTTGATCAAGGAAGCTTTGATTAACAACTTAACCATTCCTTTGTGAGTGTGACCCATTATTTCGGAACCCTTGGACTTAACTAGTGAAGTGCCGCCGTAGGGTAGGTCAAATCACCAAATACATCTAGAGTCCCTATCCTTTCGGAATCCAAAACTGATATTGACCCAATAAGGACACCATCCGTAGGGGGACAAGAACAAAGCTACCACAAGGCGCCTATTAATCTCACGTTTTGGATAACAATGGAGATCATGGGATATATAGTGGTATACCCCTCTCCCACTCACTATTTGAAGTTTAAGGTTTCTATCTCACTAGTTTCTAATGTATTAAGATTATGCTCGGCTAAAACATATCTTTATAAATACTAGTGGATTATTAGTGATCTAACCAATTTTAACACTTAAAATTTTATTCACTAATACTTATTAGTCTCTACTAATCATTAACTTAATTAAACTAATTTAATCAAGTTTGCTTAAGTGATCTAATCAATTTTAACAATTAAAAATTAGTTCACTTATAGGTTTTTTAAAATTTTAGAATTCAACTAATGGACTATATGTCATTAAACCATTTAATGGATAAAAGTACGTTATTTACTCCAAAGGTACGTGGAATTGTATCCCAAGTGCAAACCAAATTACCGTCCATTCGGAAGGCGCTATGGATTTATATCCGGGTTTCCATCCGATATACCAAGGAAAATAATGTACTCATAATGTCCATTTGTTCTAAAACTTGAATTCCAAATTTTTAAACCTTTAACCAATTAATCTTATTAATTCGTTTACATGCATCTTATATTCTAATTTAACTTTTAAATTTACATAAAATCATATTTTATGACTTGAATATCATGCATGTCTACATGTTATGCATGTGAAAATGCAAGAGTAGGCACCCTAGGCTATATGGCATGTTAATAAACAATTTAAAACACATATATATGCCCAGGTCTGGGCTGAAAACGTTTGTGTTTCGTTTTCTGGCGTTCGAACGTTGTCCAGGCAGTAGCAAAACGTTTGAGTGTCGTTTGACTGGCGTTCGGACGAAATCGGTCTGGTGTCAAAACACTGGTACTTTATTTACTCCGTTCCGGAGCTTCCGGAGTCCGTTTTGGTCCCCGTTTTTTTCTATGGACTCGTAACGGAATGTAGTTTCACATACATACATAAATTGCGTTAACCGGGCTCTTATTTTTTTTATTTTTTAAAAAATACTAATCTAATTAGTACAATAAATCCAAGGCATCCCTTGGTCTTCAAATCTTGCTCCATGGTATGTTGAGTTCTTCACGGCATCGGCTCCTCCAAGTTACAAATTGAACTTATTACAAAGGAAATGAACTTACAACACTTGAAAGAACATGACCTTATGGTCTTACATTTCCAATACTAAAAATAAGAGCCGAAAAAATTAACGATCAACGCAATACATTCATCACATAAATCAAAAGTAAACATTCATCACATGAACATTCAAACCATTCATCTCATGAATCTAATTGTGCCTACTCATCATAACATGCATTCTAATAATCTATAACTCATATAAATTATTAAAACTGAAACTTAAAAGAGAAGAGTTAAGAAAACTTTTCAACCTTAAGCTCTGATACCAATTGTTGGAAACCGTTTCCTATTGCGCGGCGGAAGTTGCGGATGTGGTAGCACCGGATCTTTAAAATTTTCTATGCCTTCTCCTTTGTTGAAGTCGAACTCCACAAAACTCTTGATGAATTTCCTTTGAGATTCTACCGTAGAATCAACCACTCAATCTTCCGAGCTATATCTCGAAACCAACAAACCGAAGTGTGGGCTTCACTCACAAAGATCAACCTCTAAACTTTTTAGAGAAGTTTTTAATGTCACAAACTCTTTTGGCTTTAGAAAGATGAAATGAAGAAGATCAAGTATCTTGTTCACTTTTGTTTTTCTTTCTAATCTCAACTATTGAGAAATAAGATTTTTCTCTCTACCTTACTCACAACTTTTGTGAATGTTTTAGCTCTCTCTTGAATTTCTTTTTCTAAAATGCTAAGTATGAGAATTTTCTTGAATTCACCCAACTTTGAGTGAGAATGGTAGAGAATATGAACTAAAGCCATTCCATCAACATCCACTCAATTTTATCAATTGTAAATGGCCAACACACTTGAGTGGAGTGTCAACCAAATCCATTAGATAATGGAACAAGTTAGGTAATTAGGTCAAAACTAATTAACAAAAACTTGGTGGATGATTTGGCAAACCATTAAGGCTTGGCTTGATAATGCATTTACCATTATCAAATAATGATGTCATAATTATCTCATAATTATGCATTATCAATGATGATGTAATAATTATCTTATAATAATTATTTGATTATCTTATAATCAAAATATTAGAAAATATAATATTAAACTAATTTAATATTATTTTCATTTGTGACAAAATTATTATTAATCATATTAATAATATTCAAATATAATGTGAGCATATTATTAGACAATCTAATTATATTAGGTTTGCTACAGTTAATCGAGCTAGCACGGGGACCAAATGGACCTACGGTTCCGAGCTCCAATAATTCCGAAATATTAATTAAACTTTTTAATTAAATATTACGAATTATTAACTCCGCGTTATTCCACTAAAAACTCGAAGTTGAACTCTCGTTACCGTAGATGGAAATATAAGCCGAACAAACTTCGGTGTCCATCGATATAGTCACTACATATGGATATAGCCCTTCACGAATATCTCATAAATAGAGCCGGGTCATAAGTCCGTTATACCCCTCTAAATATTTTGTCTCTTAAGCACCATTGATTCTATAATGAACAATTAATTCATAACAATTATGAATATAATACTTTCTATTCGTAATAGAAAAGTTGAGCGCTCAAAATTATTCATGTCCCGAATCAACTCTTAAAAGAGATATTCTTCTACTTCTCGAAAGAAGGAGTGAATTCCATATCTATGTAAAACGTTCCCAGCTACATACCAAACCATATCCCCAAAATACATAGTTATTGGCCGGGACTGCTACACCAACCTCACCATAGTAAATCAAAGGACACAGCCTAACATGCAGGAGTTCGTAGTACACTCAGGATTAAGATTAATCCATATATGACCATCTAGTAGATAAAATGAATTTCTTGGGTTAACGGATATTAAAAGAAATTCATATTTATCTGAGTCCAGTCCTATATGATCATATCATACAAGGTGCCTCCATTCTCATGTCACCACATGAACGAACCCGGATCAAGGTCGTCATACAAGTATAGAATGGACCGCAACTATAGATAAACCACAAACAAAGTACCCACTCTGTTTGCTCTCTATGGACAATTTAGATTACTAACTTCAGACTTAAATCCTCTTGTGTATCAAACATACACTAAGTCTAAAGGTACAAAAGTAATCAAGGTAAACAAGACAATTAGACAATATGCAATTTAAATCAAACAACTTTGATAAATGAATAATGCGTTTATAATTATTACAATAATCAATTCCGTTTTACAACACATGAAGCTCTAGGACATAATCCCAACACCGACAGGTCCAAAAACCTGTTTACTACATCAGCAAAGCCCTCCTAGACGCCGAAACCCGATATCCGGTACATGAACGGTCGCCTTTCATTGATCACGGCAGCTCGGAAACTGCGGCCTTACTTCCAGGCCCATCCTATCAAGGTCTACATACCCGATCACCCCCTAAAAAAAAATCTGCAGCGGCCGGAAGTTTCCGGCAGACTAGTAAATTGTCGGTAGAGCTAAGTGAACACGACATCACCTACCTCCCGAGAGCAGCAGTGAAGGGACAATCCTTGGCGGATTTTATCGCCGAATGTACCGACCCCCAGACCCTGGATATATAAGAGGACAAATGGGAAATGTATGTAGACGGTTCAGCCAGCATACAAGGCAATGGCGCAGAAATCATCCTAAAAAGCAACAATGGAGAAGAAATCCTACTCGCCCTGAAATTCGCTTTCATAGCGACCAACAATGAAGCGGAATATGAAGCAATACTGGGCGGTTTGAGACTATGCACGGTACTTGGGATCCGAGATGTGGTAATAAGGAGTGACTCGCAGTTAGCCATTCAGCAACTAAATGGAGCATTTCAAGCCAAAGAGCCTAGCATGCTGGCATATCTGACCGAAGTACGAAAGTTAACAGGGAAGATGGGGGATGTACGCTTCGAACAAATCTCTCCGAGAAGACATTGTGAGGCAGACTCCCTGGCACGGCTCGCCTCTTCAACAAAAGTCGAGCACCCCAGAATAATCCCTTTGATTTACATCCGGGAAAGGAGCGTTGGGGAATCTAAAGTAGAAGTCTAGATAAAGAAAGCAAATCATATGGATGCAACCCATCAGAAAATATCTGGAAACAGAGAAACACCAGGAGACAAAACAGAGGCCAGGAAGTTAAGATACAAAAGCACCAGATTCTCCCTAATCAACATAGTACTTTACCGAAGGGGTTACTCAGTTGTAGGCATTGCATTTTTGCATGTGAAACCCGATGATGAGTCTCATTTGGAGGCACTACCTTTTAAGTCATGAAAGCCGCGGGAAACGGATATCGGAAGGGGGAATTCAGAATAAATAAGCTCACTGTCTTCGTTGGTGCTGCGTTCGTTACTTCGTTCGAACCTCGTGCAGATTGCGGACGTTCGTGCTGCGTGCGATGAGGCGTTCGAACAGAGCCGGTAATTCTGGGTTGCTGCTAGCCTCACACCCAGCCCATTTAGCTCCCCAAAGCCCATAAAACACATCCCAAATTAAATAAATAAATATTAATTAAATATTAAACATTAAAATAAAACATTTAAATCATTTACCAATTAAATAAAACATAAAATAAAATCATGCCTAATATAAATGAATCAAACATATTATATACTAAAACTAAAAATAAGATTTGCCTAATTAAAATCAATCTTAACCAATTAAAGCCAATCATATATTTGACTTCCTAATTCAATAAGATATCCACCAATTTAAAAGTATTGACTTCCTAATCTAAACCAAATTTGTCCCCCCTCAATCTTTGACTTTCCTTGCTAAACACCAAATCATATCCCCTCTTTAATGACAAAATCCCTTCCTTGTGACACAAGGCCAAACCCTACCTCTTCTCTATATAAACAACCCCTAACCAAGGCCATTCTTCTCTCTTGACACAATAGAATTCACACCCAAGCTCTCTCGAATCTCTCTAGACTCTCTCTACACACCCAAGACCAAACAAGCAAAAAGAGAAAACACTTCACACATACACAAGCAAGAAAACAAAGAAACCACCACAAGCCACCTCCCCCTTGTAGCCGAAACATCCATCTACACAGCAGCCCTCCACCACCGAAAATTACCACAAAAAACCACACCCTAAAACACACCTAAATAACCTCCTAATTCACCTTAACAGCAGCCCAAATCTTTAAAAAAAACAGTAACTTAGAAGACACCATAGATAACCTTAAGAATAATCACATATAATCGCACTAAGAACCCACACAACTTGGAATAGTTCTTTGAAAACATTGAAACAGGTAGCCCGTGCAGCGAGCAGCAAAACAGGAGCCGAATAGGAGCAGAACGGAGTTCGAATCGTAGGCAAAGCGGTGAAACAGTGAGCTAGGACGTTGAACCAGCAGACCAGAAAAGTTGCGGAGCTTTTACCCCCTTTCGATCTTCGTGGAACGTGAGTCCGAGAGACGGCTTAAAAGGTTAGACCTGAGGGTATCTTTCACATTTATTCTCATTTTTACTTTCCGGTTATTTATTTTGATTATATTTTCTGTATTTGTGGTACCATTGTGTGTATGAGGTATGTTGTGGGTATTGGATGAATGAGAGAGGTGTCAACTCTCGCGGTATATCGGATGGAAACCCGGACATAAATTTCATAGCCGATTCCGAATGGACGGTAATATGATCTGTACTCGGGCCACAATTCCACGTACCGCTTGGGTAAATGACACCATCTTTCTTTTGTTGTGTTGCCCTTGTTTATTTAGTTTGTTTTACCTGAACTCAATATGTCGTTAGTTATGCATGATTCAACCAGGCGCATGGGCTTAGTGAGTTAGTCCAAAGGTCCTCCATTTAGGAGACAAAGAGCCGAAAAGGCCACCTTCGTGACACTACTTCGCCGTGCCGGTTGATGTATGTTCGGTTGGACGCTAGATACGTTCAATCGGGCATACTTAGTTTAATATTATTATTATCGTTATTTTCGTATGAGTCAATCGAGCGCATGGGCTTAGTAAGTGTGACGTGAAATCCCCTATGGGGAGAGGCTAAAAGCCCTTTACCACGATGCTTTGCCGCGCCGGTTGATGTGTGTTCAGATTGGACGGAAGATGTGTTCAATCGGGCATACTTGGTTGATATGATTGGTTCTATTCTTGCATGTGTGATGTGACGCGCATGGGCTTAGCATGTTGGTCTAAAGGTCCTCTCTTTGAGAGATCAAGAGCCCCAAAAGGTCACCTTTACGGCAGTGCTTCGCCGCGCCCTTTTGTTTTTTTTTGTTTATGTATTGCATCAGGTCCGTTTCCGTTCGAACGCGTTCACGAACGCAACTCGAACGTGCATGTGTTTTTGCCTTATTATGTGTCAGGTCTCGTCTCCGTTCGAACGCGTTTACGAACGCTACTCGAACGTGAGCATTCTGTCTCGTCTCCGTTCGAACGCGTTTACGAACGCTACTCGAACGTGAGCATTCTGTTTCATTCCGTTCGAACGCGTTTACGAACGCTACTCGAACGTGAGCATTCTGTTTCATTTCCGTTCGAACGCGTTTACGAACGCTACACGAACGCACACACACTGAACTGAGTCTGTCTTATAATATGCATGCATATTTGCCTATTGGTTGATTTTTTGTAAATGTGTCAATGTATCACCATTCATATGCTTGTGTCATGATAACTGTGGGAACACAGAAACTGGGCGACGCCGTTCCTAGGCTCGCGGCCTAGTTGGGAAGGATTACATAACATGGAGTCGCCACCCGGTGTGAACCGGGACAAAGATTTAAGGCCGCACTCACCCCTCGCAAGGGAAGACCTCAAACCGTTGGGTTCGGAATGGTCCCTTACTTATGTCACTTGTAATGAAAAGATTTATATAATAATTTAAACAAGCTGAAGTAACAATTATTTCTAAGAGTATCATGCTTCTAAATTCACATATATAAGATAAAATATGCGCCTAAACATACATGTATTTCATATATAAAATTGCATGCTTAACATATATCAAGATAGCAACGAACATACAACTTTGTACATCACATTCAGGAAAAACACAAGCACACATGCTAACCATACAAGCATACATGGTAACCATACAAGCACACATATGAGCACTTTTCCAAGTGGTACGTGGAATTGTAGCCCAAGTACAGACCGCACTACCGTCCATTCGGAATCGGCTACGGAATTTACGTCTGGGTTTCCATCCGATATACCGCAAGAAATAATACTCAAATGTTATCATGACACAAGCATATGAATGGTGATACATTGACATATTTACAAAAGAAAGATCAACCAATAGGCAAATATGCATGCATATTATAAGACAGACTCAGTTCAGTGTGTGTGCGTTCGTGTAGCGTTCGTAAACGCGTTCGAACGGAAATGAAACAGAATGCTCACGTTCGAGTAGCGTTCGTAAACGCGTTCGAACGGAGACGAGACAGAATGCTCACGTTCGAGTAGCGTTCGTAAACGCGTTCGAACGGAGATGAGACAGAGAGCTCACGTTCGTATGGCGTTTATTAACGCGTTCGAACGGATACGAGACCTGACCATAATAAGGCAAAAACACATGCACGTTCGAGTTGCGTTCGTGAACGCGTTCGAACGGAAACGGACCTGATGCAATACATAAACAGAAAACAAGAGGGCGCGGCGAAGCACTGCCGTAAAGGTGACCTTTTTGGGGTTCTTGATCTCTCAAAGAGAGGACCTTTAGACCAACATGCTAAGCCCATGCGCGTCATATCATACATGCAAGAATAGAACCAATCATGTCAACCAAGTATGCCCGATTGAACACATCTTCCGTCCAATCTGAACACACATCAACCGGCGCGGCAAAGCATCGTGGTAAAGGGCTTTTAGCCTCTCCCCATAGGGGATTTCACGTCACACTTACTAAGCCCATGCGCTCGATTGACTCATACGAAAATAACGATAATAATAACATTAAACTAAGTATGCCCGATTGAACGTATCTAGCGTCCAACCGAACATACATCAACCGGCACGGCGAAGTAGTGTCACGAAGGTGGCCTTTTCGGCTCTTTGTCTCCTAAATGGAGGACCTTTGGACTAACTCACTAAGCCCATGCACCTGGTTGAACCAATGCATAACTAACGACATATGGAATTCAAATAAAGCAAACTAAATAAACAAAAGCAGCACGACAAAAGGAGGATGGTGCCATTTACCCAAGCGGTACGTGGAGTTGTGGCCCGAGTACAGATCATATTACCGTCCATTCGGAATCGGCTATGAAATTTATGTCCGGGTTTCCATCCGATATACCGCGAGAGTTGACACATCCCTCATTCATCCAATGCCCACAACATACATCATACACACGACATATACCACAAACACAGAAAATATAATCAAAGTAAATGACCAGAAAATAAAATGAGATTAAGTGTGAAAGATACCCTCAGGTCTAACCTTTTAAGCCGTCTCTCGGACTCGCGTTCCACGGGAATCGAAAGGGGGTAAATCTCCGCAACTTTCTGGTCCACTGGTTCAACGTCCTAGCTCACTGTTTCGCCGCTTTGCTTATCGTTCGAACTCCGTTCTGCTCCTATTCGGCTCCTGTTTTGCTGCTCACTGCACGGGCTACCTGTTTCAATGTTTTCAAAGAACTATTCCAAGTTGTGTGGGTTCTTAGTGCAATTAAAAGTGGTTATTTTTAAGGTTATCTATGTAGTTTTCTAAGTTACTGTTTTTTTGTAAAGATTTGGGCTGCTGTTAAGGTGATTTAGGAGGTTGTTTAGGCGTGTTTTAGGGTGTGGTTTTTGTAGTAATTTTCGGTGGTGGAGGGCTGCTGTATAGATGGCAGTTTCGGCTACAGGGGGAGGTGGTTGTTGGTGGTTTCTTTGTTTGTGATGTCTAGGATTTCTTGCTATGATCTTGTGTGAATTGTGTGTATAAGCTAGAGAGATTGGAGAGCGAGATGGCCTTGGTTTGGTTATGTTTATATAGAGGAGAGGTAGGGTTTGGCCTTGTGTCACAAGGAAGAGATTTGTGCATTAAATTAGGATATGATTTAGTGCTAGGTAAGGAAAGCAATGGATTTGATTGGGGGACATGTCTTGGCTAGATTAGGAATACAATATATTTGATTTGTTATGATTGATTTTAATTAGGTATATCATCTTTTTTAATTTAGGTATATAACATATTTGATTCATTTATATTAGGCATGATTTTATTTTATGTTTTATTTAATTGGTAAATGATTTAAATGTTTAATATTTAGTGTTTAATATTTAATTAATATTTAATTACTTAATTTGGGATGTGTTTTATGGGCTTTTGGGGGCTAAATGGGCTGGGCGTGAGGCTAGCAGCAAAACCAGAATTACCGGCTCCGTTCGAACGCCTCATAGCACGCGGCACTAACGTCCGCAATCTGCACAAGGTTCGAACGAAAGAACGAAGCACACAACGAAGACAGTGAGCTTATTTATTCTGAATTCCCCCTTCCGATATCCGTTTCCCGCGGCTTTCATGACTCAAAAGGTAGTGCCTCCAAATGAGACTCATCATCGGGTTTCACATGCGAAAATGCAATGCCTACAGTCGCCCCCACTTTGATGGGACTTGTGCAGTGTGTGACTTTGAACAATCCTATCAAAGTTATGCAATGCATTTTACTTACCTGGCTAGCTAGCTGTCTCGAGCTGAGCTGATACTGCAGTGGACCTCGATCCTGGGACGCATCCCAATGCTGCAACCGACAACGGGGGCCTCGACCCTGGGACGCATCCCAATACCGCTGACAATATGTGGGCCTCGACCCTGGGACGCATCCCGAAAATGATGATGCAGTGGACCTCGATCCTGGGACGCATCCCAATGTTGCAACCGACAACGGGGGCCTCGACCCTGGGACGCATCCCAATACCGCTGACAAATGTGGGCCTCGACCCTGGGACGCATCCCGAAAATGATGATGCAGTGGGCCTCGATCCTGGGACGCATCCCAATAGCTGCAACCGACAACGGGGGCCTGGGCCTCGACCCTGGGACGCATCCCAATACCGTTGACAAAATATGGGCCTCGACCCTGGGACGCATCCCGAAAATGATGATGTGGAGCTTCGCTCCTCAGCCGACATGGGCTTCGCCCCCAAGCTGACATGATGTGATGTGGAGCCTCGCTCCCCAGTCGATATGGGCCTCGCCCTCAAGCTGGTACAATGTGGAACCTCGCTCCTTAGCCGATATGGGCTTCGCCCTCCGAGACCCATACCCGGAACTTAACTTCATTGGGATCTCAATCTTCAGATTACTGCCCATATCAAATGCTGTGCCTTTGCCATCTCTGATTGACTTACTGCTTGCTCTTTTCCGTCTTCGACACCTGTTTACACAAAACAGAACAAACACAAAAATATGCAATATAGGTTACGTGTATGCATGTATGCAGGAGTTTTCTTATCCCGTTGGGTTAGGTCTTCCGCTGGCGACCAAGTCTTCTCAAGCAAAGTACAACTTCAACCTGTCGACATTGATTGGTTCTGTGAATTCATTTCCTTCCAAGTCTGATAGCTTCACTGCTCCATTTCCCAGGACTTTCTGAACGATGTAAGGTCCTTCCCAGTTAGGCCTGAATTTGCCTCTCGGATCTGTCGTCGACGGCCTTGACTGCTTAAGTACCAAATCACCCTTTCCGATCTTTGTGGGACGTACTTTCTTGTTGAATGCCCGGGCTAGTCTCTTCTGATACAACTGCATGTGATACAAAGACTTCGTTCTCTTCTCATCCAACAGTGCTAACTGATCAAATCTCTGTGCGGCCCATTCCTGTTCCGGTAATTCTGCCTCTGCTAATACCCTCAGGGACTGTATTTCCACTTCTACTGGCAATACCGCTTCCATTCCGTAGACCAAGGAGTAAGGTGTTGCACCCGTTGCCGTTCTGACCGACGTTCTGTACCCCCACAAAGCATACGGTAACTTCTCAGCCCAATCTCTACAATTTTCTGTCATCTTGGCTAAGATTGTCTTTATAGTCTTGTTGGCTGCCTCAACTGCCCCATTTGCCTGCGGCCTGTACGGCGATGACTTGTGGTGGCCTATTCCATACCTCTGTAACATTGCCTTCGCCTCTCCTTGAAACTGGACCCCGTTGTCTGTCACTACATGATGCGGCATACCATACCGACAAATGAGGTTCCGAGCTATGAACTTCGCCATCTGCTTCGCTGTAACATTACGGAAGGATTCGGCTTCCACCCACTTCGAGAAGTAATCCACTGCTACTACTATGAAGCGATGCCCATTAGATGCATTCGGTCGAATTTCCCCGATCATGTCAATCCCCCATGCTGAGAACGGCCATGGCTCTGACAGCCCGTGCAATTCTGTGTGCGGTAAGTGATTCAGATTACCATGTGCTTGACAGTCATGACAGTGCTTTACCATCCTTGCGCAGTCTGTCTCCATAGTCGACCAATAAAACCCCTGTCTCACTATCTTGCGGGACAAGTTCAACCCATTCATGTGCGGACCACATACCCCAGCATGTACCTCTCCCATCATTTTCTGAGCCTCTTCTTTTCTCAAACATTTCAACTGAATGCCGTTTGCCTGCCTCTTGTACAGTTCTCCTCTCAAAGTCACATACTGGGAAGCCAACTTCTGAATAGCTATCCTGTCTTTTCTGCCCGCCCCTTCCGGGAATTCACCATGTTCCAGATATCTCTGAATATCATAATACCAAGGCTTACCATCGTCAACCTCAACTTCCAGAATTCTTTCTATCTCATAAGCAGGTTTACTTGCTGTTGTCAGTATCAATGGTCTCATCACTAACTTCTCTGGATTTTCCCAAGTCGCTGCTAGTGTAGCCAATGCGTCTGCCATCTGATTCTCTTCCCTCGGTAGGTGCTGAAACTTACACTCGGGAATATCCTGTGCCAATTTTCTGAGGTGAAAAAGATAAGGCTTCAACCGTTCTTCCTTCAATTCCCATTCTCCTCGCATCTGCTGGACTACTAACATAGAATCTCCATAGATTTCCACACTCCCGGCCTTCAAGGCTATCAATGCCGTCAGGCCAAAAGCACATGCTTCATACTCAGCCATGTTATTAGTCACTCTGAATGTCAACCTCTTAGCCAAAGGCAAAGTCTCTCCCTCGGGGGTTACTATCACGATCCCAATTCCGGCTCCCTTGTAATTCACTGCTCCGTCGAAATACATCTTCCATCTCTGAACTGTTATTGCTTGGATCTCTTCATCTGGAAACTCAAACTTATACTGATCCCCCTCAACAGGTTGCAATGCCAGAAACTCCGCTACCGCTCGTCCCTTGATCACCTTGGAGGTGATGTACTCAATGTCAAACTCTGTCAACAATACCAACCATCGGCCCAGTTTTCCCACTAGTGAAGGCACCGAATGCAGATATTTCAGAGGATTCTCCTTTGCCACCACCTGGATCTTGTAAGACTGGAAGTAATGTCGCAACTTTCTGGAAGCCCATACCACTGCAAGGCAGATCTTCTCAACTTCCTGATACCGAGCCTCATACGGAAGCAGCTTCTTACTCAGATAATAAACTGCATGTTCTACCCCTGCCTCATCTGCCTGTACCATCATACCTCCCAATGCTTCTGATTCTATAGCCAAATACAATATCAAAGGTCTACCCGGCCTCGGAGGTTTCAATACGGGTGGCTTCACCAAGTATTCTCTGATTCTGTCGAAGGCGGTCTGACACTGTTCATTCCATCTCACTGGCTGATCTTTTCTCAATAGTTTGAAGATAGGCTCACATACCGATGTCAACTTGGCGATGAACCGACTGATGTACTGAATCTTCCCCAAGAATGCCCTGACTTCCTTTTCTGTCTTTGGTGCAGGCATTTCTGTGATTGCCTTGATCTTTTCGGAGTCTACCTCTATTCCGCCCATTCCCACGGTATGACCAAGCAATTTCCCTGATGTCACCCCAAACACACATTTCTTGGGATTAAGTCGCAGGTTATATCTGTCAACTCTCTGAAGGAACCTTTCCAATGCCTCAATATGCCCAACTCTCGTTTCTGATTTCACCATCATGTCATCCACATACACCTCAATCTCTTTGTGCATCAAGTCATGGAAGAGTGTAGTGGCCATCCGCTGATAAGTAGCTCCTGCATTCTTAAGCCCA
>SKCR01041142.1:0-16007 GCA_019454045.1 Zanthoxylum bungeanum
ATTTATTTGCCTATGTGGATGGAACGAAGAAATGAGGACGAAGCACAGGCCGCTATTTCGGCCTTAAGAGGCAAATTGATGGCACACCAGAGACGGAAGACAAAATAAAAGAACTATGTGGAATGGATTACTTGATGGAAGGAGAAGAATCAAAGAAGAAAAAGTTCACCTGAATGGACGACGCAAGATAAACATCTCAAGAGGACAAGATGCTTTGGACGAGGTAAATCTGGGGAATAACGATAGGCGCATAACTTACGTCAGTAAGGAATTGGAGCCCCAGGTACGTGAAAAGTTAGTTTGTTTGTTGCAAAGATACAATAGTGTTTTTCATGGGACTACAATGAGATGCCTGGCTTAGATAGGACGTTGGTAGAGCATAGGCTGCCAATCATGCCAAGCCATAGGCCTCACAGGCAGCCTCCCCGAGGTTTGCGCCTAATGTCATGCTTGATATTAAGAAAGAAGTTGAACGACTGTTAGAGGCAAAATTCATTAGGACGACCAGATATGTGGAATAGTTGTCAAATATTGTCCCAGTTAGAAAAAAAAATGGAAAGATAAGGATCTGTATAGATTTCATAAATTTAAACCTGGCAACACCAAAGGATCAATACCCAATGCCGACAGTAGATTCCCTAGTGGATTCCACGGCGGGGTATCAAGTATACTCGTTTATGGATGGGTATGCGGGCTATAATCAGATTACATCACCGAAGATGATGTACACAAGACGGCCTTTAGATGCCCAGGCTCCTAGGGTGTTATGAATGGGCGGTCATGTCATTCGGCCTGAAAAATGCTGGTGCCACTTATCAGCGGGCCATGACTTGATCTTTCATGACATGATTGGCAAATTCGTAGAAGTCTATGTGGACGATATAGTGGCTAAATCCGTGACTATACGAACATTTTGCCATTTAGCAACGGCGCTTCGAACGAATGAGAAAGTTCAAACTAAGAATGAACCCTGCCAAATGTGCTTTCGGGGTGTGCGCAGGAAATTTCCTAGGGTTTCTAGTGCACCAACGGGGAATTGAGATCGACGCCAATAAGTCTCAGGCGATCACCGAAGCTATCCACGCGCACCCCGAAATAAAAAAGAGTTGCAGAGGTTTTTAGGGAAAATTAACTTCTTAAGGCAATTCATCTCCAACTGTGCATGGAAAAAAAAGTGTTCTCCTCCTTATTAAAGCTAAAAGGCGAGGACGAATTCGTCTGGACCGAGGAACATCAACAAGTATTTGACAACCTGAAGAAGTACTTGTCACAGCCGCCGATGATGGTACCTCCAGTGCCAAAAAGCCAATAAAGTTGTACATAGCGGCTGAAGAGCAGTCCATAGCTGGGATGATCGCGTAAGATGACGACATGAACATTGAGAGAGCCATTTACTATATTAGCAGACAATTGCTGAATTATGAATGTAACTATTCTCCCATGGAGAAATTATGTTTGGCTTTGTACTTCACATGTACTAAATTACGAGCCTACCTTAGGCCGAATATAGTGTACTTGATTACAAGAATTAATATAATAAAGTACATTTTTTTCTCATCCCATCTTGCATCAAAGAGTCAGTTTTTGGTCACTATCACTTTCAGAATTTGATGTACGGCATAAATCTCAAAAGGCCGTTAAAAATCAAGCCTTGGCCGATTTTTTGGCCGACCATCCATGTCTGAGCATGATAAAAGAAATAGAAATGGATCTGGACGAATGCAGTCTGAAACCATGGACGATGTATTTCGACGGATCCAGCACAATGAAGAGAGCTGGAATAGGATTAGTCCTGGTCAGCCCGTTGGGAGAATCTTTCTGATTCTTAGTCAAGTTGACCGAATACTGCACTAATAACCAGGCCGAATACGAAGCCTTAATACTTGGGCTAGAGATGCTCCTCAATATAGGAGTAACCCATGCGTCCATCAAAGGAGATTCGCAGCTAGTAATTCAACAAGTGATAGGAGTTTTCAAATGTCAAAGCCCATCAGTAATGGCATTATTAGACGTGGCCAAAGAATTAGTACAACGATTTGATCACGCTGAATTGGAGTACATTCCGAGGGCGAAGAATGAATTGGCCAATAGCTTAGCCCAAGCAGCCTACGGATATAAACAGACAAACATAGGTAGGGTATACAAGAGCGAAGAGGTTGAGCCAGTCCTCATGAGGCGAGCTAAAGATACGGACGCCATGGTTATCGAAGCCGAAAAAAGGGACGATTGGAGAAACGAAATCAAGACATTCCTAAAGCAGCCCGAAGCAGGGAAGATCAAAAGCTAAAACTTAAAGCTTTGAACTATATAGTATCAAGAGATGTGCTATATAAGAAACGACAAGATGGGTTGTTGTTGAAATGTGTAGGGCCATCCGAATCCAAAACTATCATGGCCAAGTGCATGAAGGCATTTGTGGGGCTCACCAAACCGGGGTAAAGATGAGATGGTTGATTGTACGAAGCGGCTATTATTGGCCAAAGATGGGAGAATCATGCACCTCATATGCCAAATGATGCATTGCTTGTCAGAAGCACATACCTATTCAGAGGGCTCCAGCAACTGAGATGGTCCCAGTCATTAAACCATGGCCGTTTATGGGATGGGCGATAGACTTGATATGGAAGATTTATCCTGCATCGAGTAAGAGGCATACTTTCATCATCGTCGTTGCCACCGACTTCTTCACTAAATGGGTGGAAGCCATCCCAGTTGTAGAAATCTCCCAAGTGCAGATCATCAAGTTCATAAAGGAATATATAATTCACCGATTTGGTATACCACAGACAATAATGGTAGATCATGGTACTTCATTAAACGTTGAAAAGGTAAAAGACTTCCTGGGCGAATACGGAGTCTGATTAGTGAACACTACCCCCTACTACCCTCAGTCAAATGGTCAAGCAGAATCGACCAACAAGACCCTTAAAGGATTGATTCAGAAAATGGTGACAGACAATGCCAGGCGGTGGGATGAATATTTGAGTCAAGCTTATGGGCCTATAGAACGTCGCTGCGAACAAGTACTTCGGTGACGCCGTTCCAATTAGTGTATGGTCAAGAGGCTGTGCTTCCAGTAGAAATGAATATTGAGTCTACCAGGGTGATGCTGCAAGACAAACTGACACGGGAAGACTACGACGAGCAATGATCCAGAACTTGTTGGAATTGGACGACATCAGATGTGATGCGCTAAATCGTCTAGAAGCACAAAAGAAAAGGATAGCCAGGAATACAACCTCAGAGTAATGGCTAAATCGTTCAGGGAGGGCGAATTAGTGTGGAAGACTATGTTGCCACTTGGTTCTAAGGACCCAGCGTAAGGAAAATGGTCGCCCAATTGGGAAGGCCCATTCATGGTAAAAAAACGTGTTGCCAAATGGAGCATATCATCTACAAGACTTAAACGGAAGAGTGCATACAAGAGCAATAAACGGAAAATACTTAAAGAAATATGTGCCCTCATTATGGGAGCACGAAAACAAAATGCACTGAAACAATAATAAGTTCTCATTCACATGGACGAAAACGTCCTAAGAATACAAGGATAGACGATATAACGTCTTACAATATTAATTTTGCCCCGAAGATCGCCGAAAGTCCCAGGCAGCCCCTTAATGGCCGAAAGCATCTCCCTCCTCAGACGCCATTCGTCCTGTATTCCCATACCCACTGCGTCTAAGTCGGCCAGGCTTTTCTCAAAATTGATGCGGGCCAACCCCTCATACTCTGCCATGGACTTGTCCATCTCCTCTACTCGAGTAACGAGGGTCCTCCTCTTAGCCTCCTTCCTCATGCGGCTTTCCTCAATAAGACGTGAATCTCTTTTAGTTGTCGCTCTAGGTCCAGGAAGACCGATTCTTCGGTCACTATTTCTTCTGTTGTCTCCCTCAGGGCCTAATGTCGTGCCTCGAGAGAACCACGAAGCGTTTCTTTCCTCATCACAGAAGAGCGAAGCCCGATCTTCTGGCTGTGCACATTGCGATACCGAGAGAGAAGGTTTGCTATGCCATTTTGCATCTCTTGGAGGAAAAGCCGATCATCAACAGATATTGCCAAGGTAGGGAGAGCCAATATCCGGCTCAACTCGGAGGAGCTTTTGTCCAATTGAAGGACGTTCTCTGGCCGCGCGGCTTGATTAATTTCTAGAGCAGCAAAGGAAGTATATTGGCCAAGAACCTCCTGAAGGACCTCCATGTCTGTGCTGGTGCCGACCAAAGGCGAATGAGGCCGAAAAGATGCAGAGGATAGTCATCCAAAGCGATCCAAAATGTCCTGGATTGTTTGCAGCAATGGGTCGGATACCTGTACACAAAGAAGAAATTAGCAAGTATAAGCCAGGGTAAAGACGAACTAGAGAAGAAAAAAAGACTTACCACCCCAGAACCAGAACCAGAGGGCTGACCCACCAGTGCCTCGAATGCTTCAACGCCGGGCTGCGCTAGCTCTTGTTGAAATGAAGGCCCTGGGGATGATGGATGCTGGGGGACAGAGTCGATTGTGGTGCGGCCTGAGGAGAAGACGGTCGAGCAGGAGAACTCGTTGGCAAAATGGGAGACTCAGCCCGAGGGGGGCAACGGCTGCTCAGGAGCGGCCAGCATTGGACTGTCTGAGCAGGAGCTGCGGAAGAAACAACCAGAGAGCCGAGATGACGGCCGCTCAGGCTCAAGAAACTCCACTTGAGGAGAAGAAGTCAGAGGAGCCGGAGACGACGGTTGTGCTAAGACCGAAGCCTGATGCGCATAAGTGCTGGGAGATACCGCTTCTGGCATCGAATGTTGTGGCGCAGTAGTTGGCTGAACATCTGTAAGAGAATCGAAGTCAGATGAATCAGAAATATAAATGATTTCATCTCCTTCGTAAATGCGACGAAGTACGTCGTCTTTATACATAGACCGAGCCTCCTCTAATGACTCTAATTCGGCCAAACTATAGAGGTTGTCCACGTCCCTATAACTCCCTCTAAGTCCTGAGGCAAACATCCTGCACACTAAATTGTAGAATTGCCTAAGGTAATGCCACAGTGCCCCAGTCGGCCAGATAGGCTCTGGCACTTCAAGCCTCATCATTCGGATCCTGTACGATTGGTATAGAATCGTCCGAAGAGAAACGCTCAAATAGGGAATGTGGGACACAGAAACTGGACGACGCATGTTGTTCCAGGCTCGGGGCCTAGTTGGGAGTACAGAGTAGCCAACGAGGACTAAACCGGAGAATAAGGGAGTCGCCACCCGGTGTGAACCGGGACAGAGATTTAAGGCCGCACTCACCCTCGCAAGGGAAGACCTCAAACCGTTGGGTTCGGAATGGTCCCTTACTTATGTCACTTGTAATAAAAGGATTTATGTAATAATTTAACCAGGCTTAAATAACATTTATTTCCAAAAATTTCATGCTTCTAAATTCATATGCATACATCAACAGGTTTATCACAACATGCAACATCACATGGCAATCTCATGAACATATTTCAATCCTATGATATGGAAAACTAAGAACAACATAATCATGCTTGAGTACTATCTCATGAACCTATTAACCAAATAACATGCTAACAGCCTAATCATGCTTGAATACAATCCCAAGAACACATAGAATGGATAAATGCAGGAATACAAATAATACGGTTGGCTATATAACACAAGAAAGATCAACCAAGAGGCAATATGCATGAATATGATAAGACAGACTCAGTTTAGTGTGTGCGCGTTCGAGCGTTCGTAAACGCGTTCGAACGGTAAACAGAAGTTTCGCGTTCGTATGGCGTTTGATAACGCGTTCGAACGGAAATGAAACAGAATGTTCACGTTCGTATGGCGTTCGTGAACGCGTTCGAACGGAAATGAGACCTGATGCATGATAAGGCAAAAATGCATGCGCGTTCGAGTTACGTTCGTAAACGCGTTCGAACGGGAACAAACCTAATGCATGAAATGGGACGCAATACATAAACAACAAAATAAAGGGGCGCGGCGAAGTACTGTCGTAAAGGTGGCCTTTTGGGGGCTCTTGATCTCTCAAAGAGAGGACCTTTAGACCAACATACTAAGCCCATGCGCGTCACATCACATCATGCATAAAAACATAAAGACAATCATATTCAACTAAGTATGTCCGATTGAACGTGTCTTGCATCCAACCGAACACACATCAACCGGCGCGGCAAAGCATCGTGGTAAAGGGCTTTAACCCATCCCCATAGGGGATCTTTCATTCCACTTACTAAGCCCATGCGCTCGATTGAACCATGCATAAATAAGCACATACAGAATTTAGGTGACGAAAAATAAATAAATGAAAGCAACACAAAACAAGAGAAGGTGACGTTTACTCAAATGGTACGTGGAGTTGTATCCCAAGTACAGACCGCACTACCGTCCATTCGGATTCGGCTACGGAATTTACGTCTGGGTTTCCATCCTATATACCACAAGAGACGACACTCTTCCATTTCATTCAAGCCACAACATGCATCCATAAACGACTCTCATGCGAATAGAATTCAATGATAAAAAAAACGAATATAAGCCAATGAAAAAAAGTGCCCTCAGGTCTAACCTTTTAAATCACCTCTCGGATGTACGGTACACGATCGTCGGAAGGGTGGATGCTCCGCAACTCTCCCGGTTCACTGGTTCACTGTTCTCGTTCGTTGTCTTACTGTTTTGAGTCGTCGTTCTCCATCTTTTGCTACTGTTTCCTTGTGGTTTCGCTGCCGTTTCCTCTTTATCTTTTGCTTACTGTTTTTTTTGTGTGTTCTTCCTGTAATTTTTCTGTGTGTTGTGTATGAGCTAGGGACTAGGGTTGAGAAGGTTGGTGAAGGGTTTTTTTATAGGCAAAGGGTTGGGCTTGACAAGGAAAGGGATTTGGCTAATTAAAGAGGGATTTGATTTGGTGTTGGACAAGGAAAGCAATGGATTTGATTTGGTTTGGTTTAGGAATACAATATTTTAGATTGGTAATTATCTTATTAGATTAGGAAGTCAAATATATGATTGGCTTTAATTGGTTATGATAGATTTTAATTAGGTATATCTTCTTTTTAGTTTTAGTATATAATATTTCAAATTATTTAAATTAGGCATGATTTTAGTTTAAGTTTGGTAAATGCTTTTTTAATTGGTAAATGGTTTAAATATTTTATTTAATGTTTAATGTTTAAATTAATATTTATTTATTTAATTTGGGATGTGTTTTATGGGCTTTGGGGGGCTAATTGGGCTGGATGTGAGGCTAGCAGCAAAACCATAATTACCGACACCGTTCGAACGCTTCCTCGAACGCGGCACGAACGCCCGCAATCCGTCTGACGTTCGAACGTAAACACGAACGCAGCACTAACGAAAACAGTGAACCTTGTTTATTCTGAATTTCCCCTTCCGATGTCCGTTTCCCGTGACCTCCGTGACTTAAAAGGTAGTGTCTCCAAAATGAGACTCATCATAGGGACTTATGTGTAAAAATGCAGTGCCTACAGGAATGATCACCAGGAATTTCCTCAACTCTTAGACGCAAATGGCCAGACTCAACAGATGGCTCCGTACCTTGGGGGTCGGCTCCAATTGCATCTCCCTCTCCTGGGAATTACGCCATGACGGGACCTTCGGCAGCGTCATCCTCGTCAGAGGGAAATTGAACAACCGGCATCCCTGCAGGTCCCGCTCCCTCGCTTCCCCGCCCACAAGAGCTTCGGCTTCCAGAATTCACGCAGTTTCAGGAACTGCTGAAGGCGGATCAATCTTGAGAGCCTGCACCAAAAATGCACAGTCATAATATCAGTGTACCTCAAACCTGTATGAATGCAAAAGAAAGCAGGTCTCAAGCTCATACCTTAGAGCGACAGACGAGCGAAACGTCCGAATCAGAACTTCGGCTGGGAGAAGGCTGCTTCCTTTTAGCAAGCTTTATGCTCTTGGGCTTAGACGCTTCAGCTGCCTTCTTCGACCCCGACGGCTCAGGAGATTTGGGGGACAAAGGAATAAAAGAAAACACCCTCGCGGGAGGCAAAGAAAAATATCGTTCATGGGTCGATGGCCAGAAGCGGTCAAAGTAAGGATGAACGGATGTATAAAGAGTGAAATGAGATATGACAAAATAAGATAGCAAGGAGCGAGTCTCCACCAAGGAGTCATCAACTTCAGAAACAGAAAAGACCTTAAAACGGTCTGACGACGCAGAATACAAATGAAAGAATGCAAGAGGCCACCCTTGGATGAGGCCAAATTGACGGGCGACGAAGTAGGGCGAATGTGCCTCCACTCTAGCCTTGCCATAGGCCCCAGTCAAGATGTCATGAACCAGGTCGCAGATGCATAAAAACTTACGCCATATGCGAAGACATGATTCATCCTCTTCCGAAAGAGGAAGGTCATGGACGAAAGACAGACTATTCGACACAGTAAAAGGGAAAAAAGAAGAAACTCGAGGAAGAGTATAAAAATAATCAAAGGTAGCACGAGGAAGGAAAGAAGACGGCCTAAGCTGAGCGAAGAGAAGGCCGACATAAGAGTAAGGGTGAGTCGAATCAATTGTACCAAAAATAGGAAAGTAAGCTCTCAACCAAAGTTGGACGATCCACAAGGGACCAGAAGCAATGGGTGATGACCCCGACCGAAGTTGCTTTTAGAGGACAGCCAACCCCCGATACATGGCGGCAAGAAGAAAAGAGGCCAAGTCTAAATGACGGCCATGGGCGAGATCAGAAGAAATGGGGAGGTAGCCCACCACAGGCTTTTGGCTGGGTGTACAAACGATATATTTGCACAGCCAGTAATGAAGGAAGGTTGTACGTTCTAGCATTGAAACCGTACTGGCCATTTTCGAATATGTACGAAGAAGAGAAGAGTAGGACGAAAAAGAGGAAGGACCCATTGAAGGATGGGGAAAACGAAAGTTTGTGGAGGCCGAAATGGTCGCTTCGAGAGGGGTCAGACCAGTTAGCGCACCAACATCACGAAGGGTGATAGTAAAGGGCCCGACCGGGAAAATGAATACATTGTACTCAGAAGACCAAAAGAGTAAGGAAATGGGAAACAAGCTGCGATCAAAAGCTGGCAGGGACAAGGAAAGCTCAATGAGAGGAAGAAGATGGTGCTTGTCTAAAAAGGCACGGGTATCCGCATGTAACACAGCATACGTTGACACCAGGCTTCGAAAGCTGTATCGGTTTGGGCCAAGTGCGAATTGGACTGGACTGAGCAAGGACAGAAATGTTGAGTGGTTCAGAAAACGGAGGGCTAGAAGAAGAGGGAAATTGCTGAGCCAACGGGGCCGTTGCGATAGCGTTATCGTCAATGAAGATGGGGCCAAGAGCGCATTGACCGAAATTCTCATCGAGAGTGTGAAGACCAAACACGCCCACAGAAGAATCTTCCAATGCCAACTTATAATCAGCGAAAGTTGAGTCGTTAGTTTTAGGAAAAGAGGAAGAAGAAGCCATTGATGACAAAAGATCAAGAAAGCAGAACAAGCGAGTTTGCAGAAAAGTTAAGGGTATAGCGAGAGACAGAGGGGGATGAAGCCTTATGAACAGACGAAAGGAAACGTCCGTCAGGACAACCCTCGGTTGGCGTAGTGGTCTTCCCTGAAACGAGGAAAGAACGAACCGGGATGGAAACTAAAAAATTCACCTCGATCTTCACATCCAGTGCCATCAAGGTAAATTTGGGGGACAATTGTTAACAGACGAAAATCTCCACCATAGAACGAAATCGCCCCGAGACTAAAGAAAGAGCGAAGGGAAAAAGGGCGATGGACCAAAGGGCGATAAAGAGCGTAGGGCGATCGGACCAGCGGTTAGGACGAAAGCCCATGATGCGGTTACGTTTAAGACGAGAACCCATGATACGGTTACTTCCACGATCATGGCAGTTGGACAGTTTTCCTCCACAACCAAGCAGTTGAAACACGCAACTCAGCGGTTACAGGCACGATCCAGCAACTGCAAGAATATACTGGAACCGCTTAAAACGGTTGACAAACTTCACTATAAAAGCTTATCTATGCCAAGAGAGAAAACCCGATAAAATGAAGACTCAAATGAGTATATTTTTATTTTTCATTTCTTAGATTGTAATCTTAGGACTGTAACTTGTGTGCTTGCGCCCCTTGGAGGCTTATTCACTTAATCAAACACCCCTTGCTGGGACATTGTCTCAGGAGGTTTGAACCTTACACACTCTTCCTTCTTCACGCATAAAAATTGCGCAAACAGCTTGAAAATTGAAATGTCATTGTCGTTTGTAACTTTCAATAAGGAAACACAATCCAATGCTTCCTTGTTTCATTATTTATATAATAAGCAAATTGTCAAATTAATTTCTTAAAATAAGGTCATTACATTTGGGATTTTTGTATCAACAATCGAGGTTGGAGTGTTGACGTGTCGGATTTTTTTTAAAATTTTATTAAATTTGAACGGATCTGATCATCGGGGGTTATGTAGACTCGAAATCTAAAATTTAGAAAAATAACCCGAGCAGATCAGGTCATCGGGACGAATTGATGCGGGTTAGAATAATATGAATATATATTTTAATGGTACAAACTTGATAATGTACGAGTGTAGCTTAAATTGAAGATTGTTGGGTTAGTATGAGAATTTTTTAGTTCGAACCTTAATAATTTTAAATTTAAAAATAATTAAAATCAGGTCATATCGAATTTTTTTACACTAAATCTGTGATCCAAACTGAATTTTACAGATTGGATTGCCGAAATCATAATTTATATTTCTCATCCCCTGAACGAGTCTGGTCGGATCGTCTTTTGACCCGAATTCTAATTCACTCCTAAATTCAAGAGTTGCTAAAGTAAAATGTAAAAAGGACAAACAGTATCAAACGTGACAGGCACGTGCAGTCCCTGCAATGTTTGGGTGCAGTGTTGGGACTTTTTCAGCTTCTCTGGCCTCTTTCAGGCTTCTGAGTGTCAACTTCACAAACCAACAACGTTTCAGTTCTCACTTCACTAACACCCAAACAAACAAACTCTGCTTTCAAGTTTCAACAACTAATAGTTTATTTGTTTTCCTTGAAGCATGTACGTTTTCTTCACGTACAAAACAGAGCTCTCATTTATTCTTCTTGTTTTATTATTAGTCAAAACACAGGCCATTGCATGAGCTCTGGTTTGTTGTAGAAACGACATTGTGTGTGTGTTTAGCTTAAGTTGATGGATAATTCATGTGGGTTTTCGTTAATGGAGCCACCAATGAGCCCAAGGTTTCCTCCACCTGCTGCTGGTCTGGATTTGTACAGTAAGCGGCGGCAGATGGTCAAAGTCCAGGCTTTGGAAAGAGAGATCAGTTTGCTTCAGGTCTTTGTTATGTTTAATTGTTTTTAAGTTTTTCAATTCCATATTTGTTTCTTCATATGTTCTGTACAAAATAACAACTTGGTGAGTTTTAATTGCCCATTTGGGAAATAGTCTAATAGTGGATTCTATTCATGTGATAATTAATTAATAGCAAGATTGTTCAATTAATGGGCTAGAACAATGTGTGCATGCTTGATTCTCTATGCAGAATGCTTTGATTTAGACAGCATCTTCAACATCATTGTCCAACTTCTATGCAATTCTTAGGCTAAATGACTCCAAGTTAATCCAATATAGTGCCATTGGGTAGTGCATCACGTACAAGATGAATGTTAAATGGTGTTTCTTTCTAGCCTGAGTTACTTGACACATTCAATCAATGATTTTGGTCATGTGTGCTCTATCCTGCATACTTCCGAGTAGCATGTGTCTAGTGACAAATGCTTATGTATATTCTTAAATTATGAAAGTTAGAAGGCTACGCATGCCATCACCAGGCACCATGTTTTCTTGGTGAAATTAGTTGAGATAGGAGTCCAGAAGTGGGGAAGAAGCTGCCGTATTCCCCTGTTATTGTTGAATTACGCACTAGCTTCTTTTTATCTGCAAATAGCTGTTTTGTTCTAGTTTAAAGGTACCTTATCTATATGAAGAGCCACTGTTATGAAACAAGATCAACCTAAATGCATACACTTATAGATGCATACTCTTATAGAAGATTTATTCTAGCAGGAAGAATTGAAATCGGTTGAAGACGTTCAACCAGCTTCTAGATGCTGCAAAGAGTATGTGTGGCTGCTTTACTGCCTTGTGTAACATATAGTTGATTTTGTCAAATTAACGTAATATCACTTTTTTGTCCATATTTTAGGCAGTTTTGCCGATTACGTTCTTTTATGATTCCATTTGAGCCTTAAGTTTTGATTTGCAGGCTTGATGACTTATAGAGGCCAAACCAGATCCTTTTATCGCTGTGTATGACTAGTGAACTTAAGCCTGTTAGTTTTTCTTTATTTTTTCCTTTATAATATATTTTTAATCAACAGTAACTCATTTTCTTCAAGCAGAAAACAGGAGAGTCATAAACTCAGTCCCTTCTGGAAGAGACTGTGGTACATCATTTGGCCCCTCCTTTTGGTTTATTTATACATTCCGGCTGGCTATTTCCTGCTTACATTTTAATAACTATTGATGTTAGAACAAATTGTCTAGTTTGACTGGAATTTTTATAGCATTTTTGAACATTTATAAACTTCAATTTTATTCTGGTAGTACCAAAATAGTGGCATAAGAACTATACCGTGATCCACTATTTTTGTACCACTATCTTTATTGCATACTTGCTAGAAGAAGTTTTAATCGTTGACAATAAAATTCTAGTTTTAGTTCTGTGTTTAATTTTGAAGTTATGATTCACAGAAGATGTTGTCTTTGATACTTGAGTTAGAAATAAGCCCTCCTCAAATAAGATTTCTGTGCCTCGTATTTGAATGTCATACTATGCCCCAGACTGCATTTGCACAATTATATTCTTCGTGATATGAACCTTTGTTTGTCCACATATAACATATGTGATACAGTGTGAATGTTACAGTTTTGGTATTGGTTTATTGTCCATGAAAGTTACAACTTGTTGAAAGCCTGACTGCCAGCAATTTTCTGACTTTAAGTAAATACACTTTGAAATGAATTATATGTGAATCAATAATAGGCATTAATTCTTAGCAGGGGAAATCTTTGCTCCAGTCTTGCGTGGGTTTGTTGCTCTAGCAGTTGTCTGCAACATCTACAAATGCGAAACTGCTGTTCGTGCTATGTGACATGTCATCCGCAATGTCCCAGCTGCTTCTGCTCTCGAAAAGTCACTTGTCAAGACTGTGGCAAATGCTTGGGACTTTCATATCACAATGCATGCTGCTGTTTCAAGTCTGGCCACAATTGTACAAAGGTGAATCTTTGTTCTAATTTAGCCAAATGCTGCAGTAATACTTGTTGTCTATAATTATCTAAGCACTCACTCTATCCAGACTTCATCATCCTTTTATATAATTAATTGTACCTAGCAGAAGTTTCTCTAATAGATTATGCAAACAGATACTCCTCTGTAACAAAATTTTAATAAACATGTCGATCAAGATGGTGAAAACTTTCTCATTGATTTAGCTTTATTATATTATTTTTCTGCTCGATAACATACACGGTTATAATAAAAGTGTATAAACTAATGAATCTTGATAAGTCTTAGAGCAGCATGAAATAGGCTTTCATAGACTGGATTCTTGCACATTCTAGTTGCTAGATCAGATGTTGTCAATGAAGACGCAATCAATAATTTTTGCATCCTCTTAAAATAGATTGTGCTTCTTAATTTCATTTGAAAGAAATTTCCTGGCACTAAACACTATTGCGATGAGTTTGTATGGACGAAGGAAACAAGAGGGAAAGAAAATGGGTTAGAGAATCGGGATGGAAAGGCTGTGGTCCCACGTCGCATTTGGTTAAAGGATGTTACTTTCTTGTCTATCCATTTATTTAATTTTCGCTCGGAACTTTTCTTTGTTAGGGAAATGCTAAACATGTTGAGCTCTCTTTTCTTTGATGGGAAAAATTATGTGATATGGTCGAATAATGTGCTTTTTTGACTATATGTCAAGTAAATCTTTACATCATTTAGAAGGTAAAGAATATAATAATGCTGTCCATGAACTAGCGAAAGTTTGCATCACTTGAGATGAATATCTTGCATTTTTAATGAGAAGTGGATCTAAAAGCAAGAATGGGATTTGCCCTTTACCTCTTCATGAACTTAGGTTTGATAATCTTGTAGGTTTTGAATTACCTTGATCTATATGAATTGATCTGCAACTTTTTATTATCAAAAAATGATTTTTTTTTGGCAATTATGACTTAGTTGTGAAGTCCTGCGTTCGAGTTCAGGGGATGTATTTCTTGTAAGAGTATGGGATAGTCGGGAGTTTTTCCTATTCCTCTTAAGATCGGGTCAGATGATTTGACGGCGAGATTTTCTAACGTTTTCAAAAAAAAAAGTAATAATCTAATTTGGCATGAAAAGATTTCAAATTTTTTATATTTGTCACTGTGCCTGTTCTGTCTTTGTGCCTCTAATGACTATAAATACATTGATAATTCCAAACGGGACCCCACCTTTCTCATCATTTAATGGACCACACGATTCCCCCACAAATTTCACCCATCAAATTTCAACAAAGTTCCCGATAATGGTTTGGCTGGAGTGCTTAGGTTGCAAAGTTCAGAATATATTTGAGTACTAATTGATGTGATTAGTAGTAATGCTATTAGTTCAACTGTTAAAGTTTATGAATATAGTGGCTAAAGTAATAAAACTAAAATCTGATACTGATATCTGTTATGTTGAGTGATGAGCGGTTAATATATAGATATTTAGTATCTCTTTATTTTAGCATATTCTGTGTTATCTCGGGTTGTATGAGTATATTGATGTGTTTTGAGTTCGTTTCGCAGGTTAAAATAATATCGAGACTCAATTGGATGTAACGATGGATAAATCAATAATTTTGGAACACTTATGGCCAAATTTTTGTGTCATCGGCGCGTCTCGATGCTGGACAGCCCGTCGAGATGCGCTATTGAAGAAATTTCAGACAGAGAGCTATATGTTTAGCATATCGCGACTCCCAAACATTAGAGTCGCTATGTGCCAACTATGCTTATATAAGAAAGGCGTCATGCATGCAAATAAATAATGATCAAAATGTGCAATTGCATGGTCAACGCGTATGGTCATCTAAAATTATCTCATGCATAAGAATCATATGCGTGTCGCGACACTCGAGATGAATTTATGCAAAGTCATGACGCATTTACACGTTGCAACACGGATCCAGCTTCCCTAGATTCGCCAAGAACTCGATTTTAATTAGGAAAGAGCTCCATAACTCCTTATATAAGCATAGTTCGTCCCCAAAACATATTGAGAAGTCTCTTAACATATTTTGGACCCTCCAAGAGCATAGAAGAACATGTAGAGCAAGATAAGAATGAATGCATCAACCAGAGTTGGAGTTTGAAGACGAAAACTACAAACAAGAGTTTTTTCTTCCATTTTCTTTCTAACTTTACCTTTTATGAGTTTTTTGCCTTATATTAATGATTAGCCTATTTTTATTGAATATTATAAGTAGTTAATTCATTAAATTTAGGGTTGTAATGAATTTTGAGCATGTTTAATTAATTTAATAGCATATTTTTATTCCTTTGGGTTTGTTATTTATTATTTATTATTCTCCATGTTTTGACGCATATTTTATTTATTTAGCCAACAATAGAATAGTATGGTAAATCCTTAGGACTCGACAAATGAAATTTGGGTTAGCCATGTGAATAATATCGTGTGATCTTTTTCGTTGAATAGATTTCCCTACATGATAGACATATACCTAAGGGACATACGTAACCAAGATTAGAACTTGATCTTAATGAATTCGATTTAATTTAATTAACATAGACATATAGTTAATTGATTTATTCTGAATATATTTACATGACCATCAAAAAAGGTGTGTGAATAATTTAATATTATGGGTTAATAATTAGTAAAAACTGTTAGGGTTGGTGCTCAGAGCGCCAATCCGGATCGTATTTATGTCTGATTCATGAATACAAGCAATACTTTTTGTTTCCATAATATT
>SKCR01041143.1:0-15837 GCA_019454045.1 Zanthoxylum bungeanum
GGAGAGAGGAAATTTTTTATATTTAATAATCATTACCGGTTTAACCGGTTAATTTTTTTTTTTTTTACTTTTTTTAACTGACCGTTGGATCACTTACAAGTGATCCAACGGTGAAGAGACCAGGGGTATCTCATACCCCTGGGTATGGTAGACGCGCCCCTCAAGAACACGAGTGTACATGATTTGATTTTTGGCCTAGGTCCACAAGAGAATAGATTAGAGATTTTATTGCTCAAGAAAATTATACAAAAAAATTAAGAATACAATTAAATAATAGAGATACCATCATTGATCCTTTTAAATTTTTTTCCAATAATTAATATTAAATAAATAATAGAGATACCATCCTAAATTTTTTTATTGAAAAATTTGTTGTGTGAGGAATGGCAATACCGAGCGCAGCGGAACCCGGCCAAGATCAAATCCCGAGCGAATAAATTTTTTTTTATTTTTTTTTATTCCTGGCATTAAGCCTAAATTAGTGGCAACGAAATTTTTTTATCAACTTAAAATTTTTCAATGCATTAAAAATAATTTACCATGCATCAAAAATTACCATAACCATAATTAAAATTTTCAACACACTTAAAACATTTATAACTCTTTATAAATCATTCCAAGCAATAAATTAATTTTCCAACTCTTGGAAAAATTAATCCAAGCTAACAAAATAATTTTCCAACACTTGTAAAATTATTCCAAGTATATTACATAATTTCCAACTCTTGAAAATTACTCCAATCATACAAAAATTTCTATATCAACTATATATCAATTATCATACACTTCAATGCTCATAATTCCTCACTTACATACTTCCAATTTATCCAACAAATCCACAATATTTTTTCTCAACAATAATCATCAACAAATGTAACAATGAATTTACAAATTAAATTTACCAACAAGCTTTGGCAATGATCCTTTCCTTCAAGCTTTTCTAAATCTTCCAAGCTTTGAGCTTTCTTCAAATTCCTATATCAACAATAATGGAACTCTCTAGGCTCACGTTCGGTTGTTACTTATATATATACATATATATCTCATATACTTGTATACATATTTCATTAAGGCCTGTCCACCTACAAATCATGACTAACAACACGACACGTCAAACCATACAAGTCGAGGTTAAAATGTTAATGTATAATCCTTTCATCATTACCGTTTCCAATTGAGTAAGGTTATAGTTATACTGTCAAAACCTTATCTACTCAATATAAACTAACTTTTCAAAACTATATTCCATTAATAAATAATATATGAGAAATTCTTTTCAATATTATTTATAATGTCAAAGAAACAATTTCTTCGACGTACTTTTGGCCAAAAGATTTCCGAAATATACTCTGAAAAATATCTGGAAACATAATCCAACCATATGAACTGACGAATCCTCATATTAACACACACCGACCTTCGTGAGCATCGGTCTATACCTAACAGACATCCAGCGATCAGACCATGGAAGGTCTCTGACATGCATGGTATCAAGCATAGAGGATCACTCACAAGACCATCGTGGTGTCTCAAGTCAAAGGACCACAATAACTACTCAACTCGAAAAGACAACTATTGACAGTTTTATGGAATATCTATTAGTCATCTTTTATGAGTTTGTTCAATATTCATTCAACTAATGAATATCTGCATTTCTATACGAACTTCTGCTAAGCTCACAGTCTGTTGAGACAAACCATATGTTCATTATATATATAGACAATGCACTAGTCTTACCAATATAATGACCGACTCATGTCAATATATCTAGACTAGGAATAATTTATATTCGAGAGAATGCATGATATTTCTCAACAATATTTGTAACTCTTGTAACTATATCACCATATGTTGTAACTCTCGGGTCTTTACTAAATTCATATAAGGTTCCGAGTGTAACACGAAATCTCTTACTCTTAGAGTAATCTAACTCTTAGATTTACAATATATAAATAAAAGTAAGAGTTTTACCATATAAATAAATAAATAACCATGATAAAATAAATATTATATTGTATAAATATCAAATATTCATACAAAAAGTGAATGGTGCTAGATCACCATTTCCAACACTCCCACTTGATCTAGTGCCATTCACGATGGTATCCAATACCCATGGACTCCACGTGTTTCTCAAACACCTTGGGAGTTAAGGCTTTAGTCAGTGGATCCGCTATATTTTCTTCTATTCGTACTTTACAAACTACAACATCACCTTTAGCCAAAATTTCTCTAATTATGTGATACTTTCATTCCACATGCTTAGATTTCTAATCAGCGCGAGGTTCTTTGGCTTGAGCTATCTCACCATTGTAGTCACAGAATAATGGAATATGATCTATTATAGATGGGACTACTCCAAGCTCCGCAACAAACTTTTTGATCCAGACAGCTTCCTTTGCTGCTTCTGAAGCAGCAATGTATTCTGCCTCGGTGGTGGAATCAGCAGTCGAACCCTGTTTGGTGCTTTTCCAACTAATGGCACCGCCATTGAGAGAAAACACAAACCCAGATGTAGACTTTCTATCAACTGGATCAGATTGAAAATCTGAATCCGTGTAACCTCTCCATAAATGAGAAACTTATCCTTTGTACCCTTAAGGTATTTCAGAATATATTTCACAGCCATTCAATGGTCCTGACCCGGATCAAACTGATAAAGACTTGTAACACTTACAGCCATGCTGATATTAGGTCTAGTACATAACATGACATACATTATGCTACCAACAACGGAAGCATAAGGCTGGCTAAGCATTTTAGCCATTTCATCATCTGTCTTAGGACACATTTTCTTAGACAGATGAATACCATGTTGGAAAGGCACATTAACTGTCTTACAGTCAACAAAGTTGTACCTTTCTAAGATCAAATCAATGTACTTGGACTGAGAGAGTCCTATCAACATCCTCGCTCTATCTCTATAAAGCTTTATACCTAGTATATAAGAGGCCTCTCCCAAATCCTTCATGGAGAAATTCTTACTGAGATAGGCTTTGACAGATTGTAACATACCTATATTGTTTCCGATAATAAGTATATCATCAACATAAAGTACTAAGAAGACTACCATGATCCCACTAACCTTTTTATAGACACATGATTCCTCTTCATTTTTAATGAAACCAGACGATCTGATCACATCGTCAAAATGAAGATTCCAACTACATGAAGCTTGTTTAAGTCCATAAATAGACTTTTTAAGCTTACATACCAGATTAGGACCTTTGGCGAATGCGAATCACTCGGGTTGTTCCATATGGATATCTTCTTCAAGATTTCCATTCAGAAAAACCATTTTCACATCCATCTGCCAAATTTCATAATCATAGTCTGCGGCAATAGCTAATGAAATACTGATTGACTTAAGCATGGCTACAGGAGAAAAGATTTTCTCATAATCAATACCTGATTTCTGAGTATATCTTTTTGCTACTAGTCGGGCCTTAAAGGATTCAACCTTTCCATCGGACCCCCGTTTCCTCTTGTAAACCCATTTACAATCGATAGGAATAATTCCGTCGGGAAGCGGAACCAAGTCCCAGACTTGATTATCATGCATTGAGGCAATCTCGGATTTCATAGCTTCCAGCCATTTTTCTGCATCGATGTCTAACATCGCCTCTCTGTAGGTTAAAGAATCTTTTTCTTCAACTAAGAAAACATCGAGGGTATCATCAAATGACGTACTGTACCTGACAGGGCGTCTCGATATTCTTTGTGACCTACGAGGTGGTTGTGTCAAAGGTATCTCATCTTCCTGAACTTCTGGTTCGATCGTCGATTCAATGTTACTATGATTGACTTCTTCAAGATTAATCATTATATGATCTGCACTTTCTAACATAAATTTTGTTTCTAAGAAAGTTACATTTCGAGCAACGAACACATTTCGGTTCTCGGGATCATAGAACTGATATCCCATGGAATTTTTAGGATATCCAATGAATCGATACTTGTACCCTCTAGGTGCAAGTTTATCCCGCTGTGAAACTCTTACATAGGCAGGACAACCCCAAATCTTAACATACTTAAGACTCGGTTTCCTTCTTGTCAATAACTCATACGAAGTAGTCGGAACGGCTTTCGATGGAACTTTGTTCAGAAGATGAGCGGCATGTCTAGAGCATGGCCCCACAAGTATATTAGTATATCAGTGAAACTCATTATCGATCGAACCATATCTAATAAAGTTCGATTCCTTCTCTCTGAAACACCATTGTGTTGAGGAGTGCCTGGAGGAGCATATTGAGCGAGAATCTCATTCTCTTTTAAATAATTCACGAACTCACTGCTCATGTACTCACCGCCCTGATCTGATCGAAGGCATTTCAAGAGTTTTCCGATTTGTTTCTCTACTTCAAATCAGTATTCTTTAAACTTTTCAAAAGTTTCCCATTTGTGTTTCATAAGAAATACATAACCATATCGTGACAAGTTACAAAGTATTGAAACCCACCCATGGCAGCATGATTTATAGGACCACATACATCGGAATGCACAAGTTCCAATAAATCATTAGCACGGTGTCCAACACCACTAAATGATGATTTGGTCATTTTACCTTGAATACAATATTCACAAACTGGTAAAGGTTCTATGGTTAGATCCGATATCACACCATCCTTAACTAGTTTGGTTAGGCGTTTTATGCCTATATGACCTAATCTCATATGCCAAAGTTCTGTGTTATTTATTTCTTCCAATCTTTTCCATTTAGATTTCTCTATATTAAAAACATCCTGACTTTTTGTTGGAATGTAATGACCATCAACCATGGGACATGAAACAAGCAAAGCATTCATATTATCATATAAATTCAAAAGACCATCTTTAATATTTACATGAAATCCTTCGCTGTCAAGTACAAGAAGTGAAATGATTTGTCGTATCATATTCGACACAAAATAACAGTTATTAAGTCGAATATTACATTCATCCGAGAGTTTCAAAAAAAAAATTCCTACTGCTTCAACTTGTAGAGAATCTCCATTCTCTACTCGCAGCTGGATCTCTCCCGGCTTCAATCTTCTAGTTTCCCTCAGATCCTACAATGAATTACAAATGTGAGAGGGACAAGTGTTGGACAAGTATGACCCATAGCGTCACTATTTGTACAGATCATGGTGTTGTTGTACAAATTAACTATGTGACAAAGGAAATTGCCCTTTTATTATTTGTGATTAGATCACCAAGATATATAAATGATAGAAGGTCTATATGATTAGTTCCTAGATTGAGATGATATGAGACAGTATCAATCCACGAAGGTTTAATCATTAAATATCCCTAGTCAGAGTATTATCGAGATTGGACATCGATAATGTGAAAAATACTAGTATTACACTTGTACGCGTTGTGAGGGCATAACGGCATAGTTCTCACATATTTGGGTATATGATACTCATGCAAGTGTAATAGGAGGTTGTACCGATGGTACAGAAACAGCTTCGCTCTGGATAGACCCCTCAAAATTCCATTGGTAGTATGACTGTGTCTATGGAAGTCTGAATCAGGGTAGGTGTATTTGGTCTTAACCTGAGACTTGCACCGCTAATACTTGCGACAATCAATATACTTTGGTTTTTGGTCGTCCAGGGCTTTAACAGGTTCTGTGTGCGCCTCTGCTGGGTATGTTGAGAATCGTAGTGTATTGGGTGTGATGTCAAGACAGAAGTATCACTCCACTCATAGTGGAGATGATGGTCACGTAGGATACGGGACTGGTTCTCTTATATGCGGTAGCTATCGGGATATCATGACTAGGTCATGTATATCCGATTATAGAGACTAGTTACCAGAGATCCGATATGTGCTTCGTACGGGGCAGACACAATTCCAGCCCCAGGCCTAGCATGTGACATCCGATACTAGATCGTAATACGTAATACTACGTATACTACGCTTGATATAGATCACATATTCCTGTAAGGATATTTCTGGAGAATTGGGTAGGCATGGCGCTTTGCTAGAAGCCAACCTTGTCTTGTAAATTGGTAAAAATATAGTATTAGGTACGTACGTGTTCGGATAGTCCGACGACCGCCAACATATCCGGGGATCTCATGGGTCGCTTCCCGAAGATTCACCGATGACGCATGACTCGCACTTTATTAATCTCGGATTAATTAAATGAGAGAGAAAATTAATCTGGGATTAATTACGGAGATATTTTATCTGGGATAAAATATCATTTAAAGAGAGAGAACGATTAATTTGGAATTAATCGATAAAATAATATATTCGATATATTATACGAAATTGGATTTCGATGCGGAATTCAAATTAGATTTTAATTAGGACGAACGAGTTAATTTAGAATTAATTCGTTAGCGACGTGAATAGTGATTTTGCTAGGCATAATTATTTAATTACGTCGCAACGAAAAATTCGTTAATTTGGAATTAGTGAACCCGAGCCCTGGAGTGTTTACGGGCGCACTCGCATTTCGAATTCAAGTGCGGCCCACAAGTCACATCAAGCGTCAAATCATTCGTCAATCGATTGATGTGATGTCTAGTCACTTTGAGTGATGTGACAACTTGTCACTTGATTGATGGATGGGAGTGGTTGTGGCTTAATTGCCTTTTGACTTTTTGAAAGCAATTTTGGTATTTGTTTTTTTTTTTTTTGAAAATCAATTACCATTTTTTTGGTAACAACCAACACATCTCACTCTCTCATTCCTCTCTTCCTCTCTCTCGCCCAAGGGGCATTTTCTCGATTCATTTTTCTGGTTTCTGCCGAGACTTGAAGGAGAAGAAAGGGAAATTTTGCGGCAAATTTTCCGGAGTGCTAGCACACTTTCGGGGTCTTGCGAAGGTAATAGGGAACCGCACCCGTGAGCATGGATACACAACACAAAGCTTGGAGCTTGATGGAAGTGATGACCGAAAATGGAGGACAAATTGTCAGCTCAAAACCGTGAGCATCATGGAGCCAAAGCTTGAAGATTTTCGTTGTTCCTCGCGTCGCAAAAGCCGATCGATGTAAGTATGATTCCGCCATATTTTTTCGAGTATTCACATGTATGTTTCTTGCTTGAATCGATCCCGGTTAGACCGTAGAAACCCAACAACAAGCAGTGTCTAACACCCAAGTCGAAGTAGAATCAAAAGCAAGTGTAATGTCAATAATAGGAAAAAAAAATACCTGAGGGAGCTTTCTTCAAAGAGGCTAAATATTTCAGACAGTTACGTTTCTAATGTCCAAGCATGTTGCAATAGAAACATTTTCCTTTTACAACATCTGTCTTCACCTTTGGCTTAGAAACCCCTGCGGAAGCAACCTTTGGACCTTTACCTTTAACTTTCTTCTTCTTTTTCTGTTTCTTCCCAGCCGGCTTTTGAGAAGCCTGAGAAGGTCCAGAAGAAGAAGCACCAGTGATCATGAATGCAGAACTATTCTTATTCATGTCATCTTGAGCCGTCAGCAACATATTGTGCAACTCAGAATAGGTGGGAAGCATCTTATGCTTGTTAAAGTTAATGATAAGGTCCTTGAAAGACTTAGGAAGAGATGTGAGAATCACACTATTCCCGAGGCGGTTATCAATATGAATATCCATCATTTCGAGCTCTTCAATACAATCTATTAGCTTCATCACATGTGGGCTAACAGGTTTTCCCGCCGAGAGGAAAGTATGAAAAAGCTCGACAGCCACCCTATGCATCTCTACATATGGTCGATCACTGAATAGCTCCTTCATATGCATCAAAATGGATCCGGAATCAGGCATCGGCATATACTTCCTCTGTAGTTCCGGCACCATAGATCCTAAGATGTATAACTGGACTTTCCGATCATCATCATTCCATCTGTTGAACGTCTCACGTTCTTCATTTAAAGCATCATCCGAAACCCTTGCGGGCATTGGACGATCTAGAACATATTCAAGTTGCTCCGCTTGGCAAAGAATACGGAGATTCATAAGCCAAATATTATAGTTAACAGCACCCTGGAGCTTATGCGTATCAAGTATACGTGAAAGCGGGTTCGACACAGACATTCTGTCTACACAAGGATAAAATAAAGTAGAAATTAATATTTAAATATCATAGTAAAAACACTAAATAGAATATGGATTTATTTTTTCTATAAAGTGCCCTCGCATTGTTTTACATATTCTTTATAATCTCTACAAACAAGAATACGAAAATTTAACTCTTAAATCTCACAATACAAAGTAGATCCTTCTTGACATTTACGCAAGTCTCACGCTTTAGCAATATTGACCATTGTAAATTCGAGAAGGTAGACAATTATTGTCAATTGCATCTCATGCAACTCTTACATTCGGTCATAAATCGAATCTCATCCTCACGCTTTAGCAATATTGGATAGTTCAATTTTTAGATCAAATTGTCTATTGCCGAAAGTAAGATACTAATATTAACCTCTTGCTTTAGCAATGTTGGATAATACTTTCTCTTAAATTCGACTCATCTCATGCTTAACCGGAATAGTACAAAACATTATAACCAATCCCCCACGCTTTAGCAATATTGGGAATAATCACAATGGTTTCACTAACACCGTATAGACAAGCCGGACCATGTCATATTTTCAACTAAAATAATGACACTTAATGATCTAGCGTAGAGATTTTTCCTAAGTCAAATGCATACAAATATATAAAATGTATGAAAGTCCAAAAATGCCTAAAACATGTAATTCAAAATTAAATGTATGCATGGGCATTTTATTACATTAAGAAAAATTGTAAAGGAACATGAACAATTAGAAGCACATATCGCTCTGATACCACTTGTTGTGTGAGGAACGGCAATGCCGAGCGCAGCGGAACCCGCCCGAAATCAAATCCTGAGCAAATAAATTTTTTATTATTTTTTTTATTCTCGGCATTAAGCCTAAATTAGTGGTAAAGAAAATTTTTATCAACTTAAAATTTTTCAATGCATTAAAAATAATTTTCCATGCATCAAAAATTACCATAAGCATAATTAAAATTTTCAACACACTTAAAACATTTATCAACTCTTGATAAATCATTCATGTTGGATAATTATGACCCATAGCATCACTATTTATACAGAACATGGTGTTGTTGTACAAATTAACTATGTGACAAAGGAAATTGCTCTTTTATCATTTGTAAGTGGATTACCTGGATATATAAATGATAAAAGTCCTTATGATTAGTTCCAGTTAATAAGATATGAGACAGTATTAATCCACAAAGGTTTAATCATTAAATATCCCTCGTCGTAGTATTATCGAGACTGGACATCGATAATGCGGAATAAGCTAGGATTACACTTGTGCGTGTTATGGAAGCGTAACGACATAGTTCTCATATATTTGGGTATTGGACACTCATGCAAGTGTAATAGGAGGTTCTGTTTACCGATGGTACGGAAACAGCTTCGCTCTGGATAGACCCCTCGGAATCCTATTGGTAGTATGATTATGTGTCTATGGGAATCCGAATCAGAGTAGGTGTATTTGGTCTTAACCTGAGACTTGCATCGCTAATACTTGCGACAATCAATATACTTTGGTTTTGGTCGTCCAGGGCTTTAACAGGTTCTATGTATGCCTCTTCTGGGTATACTCAGAATCGTAGTGTATTGGGTGTGATGTCAAGATGGAAGTATCACTTCAGTCATATGGAGATGATGATCACGCAGGGATACAGAACTGGTACTCTAAGTGTTATAGTCATCGAGGAAGTATGACTAGGTCATGACTTTCCGATATTAAGAGACTAGTTGCTAGTGATCCGATATATGCTTCGTACGGGGCAGACACAACTCCAGCCCCAGGCCTTGCATGTGAGATCCGATATTGGATCGTAATACGCAATACTACGTATACTACGCCTGACAAAGATCTTGTATTCCGCAGCAGAATATTTCTGGAGAATTGGGAAGACACGGTGTTTTGCTAGAAGCCAACCATGTCTTGTAAATCGGTAAGTATGTGGTACCGGGTACGCACGTGTTCGGATAGTCCGATGACCGTATTTACTGCCAACATATCCAGGGATCTCTTGGGTCGCATCCCAAAGATTCACTGATGAAGTTTGACTCGAACAATATTAATCTGGGATTAATTAAAAGAGAGAATATTAATCTGGGATTAATAAAGAGAGAAAATTAATATGGGATTAATTACGGCAATAATTAATCTGGGATTAATTATCAGAGAAAGAATTAATCTGGGATTAATTGCTTCGAGAATTTATCTGGAATTAAATTCGTCGATAGGAGAGAACGCGATTAATTTGGAATTAATCGGTAAAATAATTTAATAGTTAAATTAGATTTTACTATTTAATTTATTTAATTGGGCTAAAATAATATATTAGATATATTAATTGAAATTGGATTTTAACATGAAATTAAATTGGATTTTAATTTTAGCGAACGAATTAATTTGGAATTAATTCGCGAGCGATTTTCGTATTAATTTTACTGTATATTATTAATTAATTAAATTGGATTTAATTATATCACGACGGAAAATTCGTTTAATCGGATTAAACAAATCCGAGCCCGAAGTGTGTTGAGTAAGCCCACTTGAATTTTGAAAAACACTCAAAATATATATTTTGGAAATAATTCTTCTCTCTTCAGTTGGCCGAAAGAGAGACAGCAACTATCATTTAGGCCGAATGGCCTTTATTTTGTTGAAGGCCGAATGGCCTTTGTTGTCTGTTGGGCGAATGAGTTTTGGGCGTTTGAAAAGGAAATGGCCACTGACATTTTCATTTGATAAAAGGTGCTACTTTTGACTTTTCAAACAAAAATGCTTTAAATACGAGCAAAAGTGGCTTTTGCTTTTTCAATCAAAATAATGGCCTCTGACTCTCTCTAATATTGCCAAAAAGAAAAAGGAATTTCATCATCTCTTTCTCATAGATCATTCGGCCAAATGAGAAAAGCAAATAAGTTGCAGGCCAAAATTAAGAAAAAGGCATGTGGCTTTCTCACTGATTTTGGAAGTCATGGCCGAATGGCTTATTCCTTTGAGGTCCTTTGAGGAGGCCGATTACTTTTCTCTCCATTGGGAAAATTTGAGATCAAATTTGTTCCCATTTGTTTTTGCTACCACATAAGGGAGTCAAAAAGATGGTGATAGGGATACTCACCCATGAATTTGGAACCACAAGGAGTGCTTGGAAGCTTCAACATCCATGAAAAATTTTGAAAGTCAAAGCCGATCAATGTAAGTTTATTCCGCAAACTTCTTGATTTATTCACACACGAATCACGCTTAGAGATCCAGTGGCATGTCTAGGACACTTACAATTCCAAGCAATAAATTAATTTTCCAACTCTTGGAAAAATTAATCCAAGCTAACAAAATAATTTTCCAACACTTGTAAAATTATTCCAAGTATATTACATAATTTCCAACTCTTGAAAATTACTCCAAACATACAAAAATTTCTATATCAACTATATATCAATTATCATACACTTCAATGCTCATAATTCCTCACTTACATACTTTCAATTTATTCAACAAATCCACGATAATTTTTCTCAACAATAATCATCAACAAATCTAACAATGAATTTACAAATTAAATTTACCAACAAGCTTTGGCAATGATCCTTTCCTTCAAGCTTTTCTAAATCTTCCAAGCTTTGAGCTTTCTTCAAATTCCACCAAATTAAGTTCTTCCAAGAACAAATTTTGGTGATCAAAAGGTGGTTTGATCACTCCAGAGTGTCAACCAACTTTTCCCAAATTTTAACTCTTAAAACTTTAGGAAAAGGAAAGCTTCAAGAACAATAATCAACCCTTAACTCTTAAGGATTAAATTCATGTCCATGAATATTTATTTAGGCGATTTTTTTATGAGATTTTGGCTTGATTTTATTGAACAAAAAATCAAAAACAGAAGCTTATTTGCTTCCAACAGCTCACGGCAGTGAGGGCTGTCAAACGAAAAAGTTGCTTTTCATTTCCTTGGTTTTTTTTTTTTTTTTTTTTCTTAACGGCAGTGGAGTTGAGTAAATGAGCAATGTTTGTTTTTTTGTTTTATTAAATTAAAATAAAATGAAAACCAAAATCAATTCTTTTACTTTTTAATAAACCATGGTTTAATGACATTTTACTCCACACCACATGTTTCAAAAAGCAACTTAACCTAGGTTAAAATTTAATCTCACATATTTTAGCATAATGCAAACTAAGTTAACTTTATGAATAAATTTAGTTACTTTAACTAAACAAATTCAATTACTTTAACTAATTAAAATCTTTATTTGTATAAGCTAAGTAATTAATATTGTATATTAATTTAATAATTAAATTAATTCACAAAATAATTACTAATTTAATGTAAACCAAATTTACATTTATTATACAATAAACTTATATCAACTCTTGATATAAAATTAATTAATTCAATTTATCTCATGAATTATCGGATTAAACAATTTAATCCTAAAAACTCAAAAAATACTTTGTCAACATTTGACGAGAGGCCACCCTAGTGCTCGACGAGTAAACTTAATATAATGGAACTCTCTAGGCTCACGTTCGGTTGTTACTTATATATATACATATATATCTCATATACTTGTATACATATTTCATTAAGGCCTGTCCACCTACAAATCATGACTAAACAACACGACACGTCAAACAATACAAGTCGAGGTTAAAATGTTAATGTATAATCATTTCATCATTACCGTTTCCAATTGAGTAATGTTATAGTTATACTGTCAAAACCTTATCTACTCAATATAAACTAACTTTTCAAAACTACATTCCATTAATAAAAATTATATATGAGAAATTTTTTTCAATATTATTTATAATGTCAAAGAAACAATTTCTTCGATGTACTTTTGGCCAAAAGATTTTCGGAATATACTCTGAAAAATATCTGGAAACATAATCGAACCATATGGACTGACGAATCATCATATTAACACACACCGACCTTCGTGAGCATCGGTTTATACCTAACAGACATCTAGCGGTCAGACCATGGAAGGTCTCTGACATGCATGGAATCAAGCATAGAGGATCACTCACAAGACCACCGTGGTGTCTCAAGTCAAAGGACCACAATAACTACTCAACTCGAAAAGACAACTATTGACAGTTTTCTGGAATATCTATTAGTCATCTTTTATGAGTTTGTTCAATACTCATTCAATTAATGAATATCTGCATTTCTATACGAACTTCTGCTAAGCTCAAAATCTGTTGAGACAAACCATATGTCCATTACATAAATAGACAATGCACTAGTCTTACCAATATAATGACTGACCCATGTCAATATATCTAGATTAGGAATAATTATATTCGAGAGAATGCGTGATATTTCTCAATAATATTTGCAACTCTTGCAACTATATCACCATATGTTGTAACTCTCGGGTCTTTACTAAATTCATATAAGGTTCCGAGTGTAACTCGAAATCTCTAACTCTTAGAGTAATCTAACTCTTAGATTTACAATATATAAATAAAAGTAAGAGTTTTACCATTTAAATAAATAAATAACCATGATAAAATAAATATTATATTGCATAAATATCAAATATTCATACAAAAAGTAAATGGTGCTCAGATCACCATTTCCAACAAAATTATCATCGATCTTCCCCCTCATATAACCTTATGGCTTCGTCCCTACTTAGATATTTCTATTTTATAGTTGTTTTTGTGATTCGAATCCTTCTTAAATTCATTTTGCCTTGTTTATGTTGAATTTGGACTCTTTTATCTTGAAGGTACCTCATCTTTCTATTTAGCTTCGGTTATAACTAGCACTTTATAATTATGAGGTTATAGGACATTGGTTCATGATCCTCGAGTCAATGGATTACTCCTTAGGTTATATCATCATGTCAAAGCTTAAGCTATTTGATGGCCTTTAACCAGTCTGATGAAATTGGAATACTGAAACGGGCTGCTAGGCCACGAATTTGGGCCTAAGTGCTAAGCGGAAAATCCACCGCTAAAAATTATTAATTGAGAGTATAAGGTAATTTATAAATATAATATTGAGAATATAAAATAATTTATTAATTCACTAAATTTTATATCAAACGTCGCTTAAGTTTTGCAAATTCTTTATAGTAAATAATATTTTCTAAAATAAAAAGATAAAGATCCTATTTTTTGTAAGACACAAATTATATAGTCATACATGTAAGTATTGCGGCTCACATAACTTCATCTTCATGTACAGTTTATGAATTGAAAGCAGTCGATTAATGAGTTTTGTGCTAAAACTAAGGTAATTGAGTAGGCCAATTTCATTTGATTACTTCAATGCTAATTATTCTTTTATTTTTTTCCCTTAAAGCCAAATTTATCACATTGTTGCAATAACAATATATATGTGCTTTTGCTTTCATGAGGATTCTTTTGTTATTGCATGCCTATAATGAAATTACAAAATTTAGAAAAAAATAAAATAAAATTTGTCATGTTCTTAAACTTTAATTAGAAATAACAACATGTACTTTCACAATTTTTAGAACGTACCATCTATTATTAGTGATGTTCGGATTCAAGAAGATTTGAAATATGGAGAAGAATGTCAAGAGAATTTTACTTATTAAGATGGGAACCCAAGACCTTTGCAATGATGTGGATTTAGGCCCAAGACCCAGATACGTCCGACCCGATCAATGAATTAAATTCCGCTACATTTTGAAGAACTTTTTTTGACGTGTTCTTAAATTTTAATTAGAAATAACAATATGTACTTTCACAACTTTTAGAATCGTACCATCTCAATGACCTATTATTGAAATGGACAAAAAGTTCAAGAACAAATAACAAGAAAGAGCATATGATTTCTCCAATGAAATGTCGAGATGGGGACATTGTTACCATCGCTTATTGACGATGACGGAGCCAATAAAAGGTGAGCAGGATTTTCGTTATTGTCCGATTCGTAAATTTATTAAAATATATTTCATAAATTGTTGACGGGTGATTTTCGTCTCAGTGGTACTTTCGAGATAACCCTCCCGAGATAATCATCCTTCAACTTTGAATTTGTTTGGTTATGGGAGACCAAAAGTAAATGTGGCAAAAGATAAAACAAACACAAAAATCGACAAAGAACGTTTAACGTGGTTCGGCGGAGTTAATCCAGCCTACGTCCACAGGCACAAAGTAGATGAGGTTATTTTATTACCAAACCGAGCTCGACCGACCTGTTTAGGGACAAGTCTAATAGTTACCGAGCTGTTGATTGTTCTTTGAGTTTCTTACAAGTAATAATAGAATGAAAATTTTCTAACCCTTACAAATGAGATTACCCTCTTCTTATATACTAATGGATATACAATACTGTTCCCATATCTTTGTGACGACAGCGCTGCAGGTCTGCAGGTGTAGGCATTGCATTTTTACACATTAGCCCAATGATGAGTCTCGTATGGAGGCAACTACCTCTTTAGTCATGAAAGTCGCGGGAAACGGACGTTGGAAGGGTAAAGTTGGAAAATGGAATTTTTGTTGGATTTAACCTCGTTGTTTGACTCCGGTTGTTTGTTGGACTTCCGTTTCAAAGCTTACCTTAGGCCCAAAACTCCTATAGACCACTTATCAAACCCAAACCAAACCCAGAATACCCAAGCCTACCCATGAAACCAAACCCACGCCCAAAGGTCATCATTCACGCCCATAATGTCTTAAATTAGGAAGATACACATTTATCACATGCTTAAATCAAGTCAAATCCCTTCCTAATTATAAAAAATCAAATCAAATCCTTATCCCAATCAAAGCCAATCATTATCCTAGATTGTAGAGATTTGACCCTTGTGTGAAGAGGATTAGGAGATGTCACCATCAATGAGAAATCATACTCCTTGTCGTATA
>SKCR01041144.1:0-15873 GCA_019454045.1 Zanthoxylum bungeanum
AAAAAATTTATCCTTCATAAAACTCCCAATCGACACTACATGTATTAGGAATTGGAGTGATGATATCCCATACGACAATACACAAATGAAGACTTGGCGTGGACATCCCAGTCGACATTACCAGATGGAAGAAGGCTTAGTATCTGATAGAGAGTCCACTCGACACGACAATGAAGAAGTCTTGGCTGGAAGCTGAGGTTCCACTCAACACGACAAGGAAGAACTCCTAGCTAGGGGCTGAAGCACCACTCGACACGACAAGGAACATGTCTTAGTTAGGGGCTAAGGTTCCAGTCGACACGACATGGAGGAGAGATCAATTATTGGCTGAAGTTTCATACGACATGATAAATAAGTAGGCTGAGTTGCCTAAAGTTCCAATCAACATTACACGGATACACATCATGAGGATGCTACCCCACTCGACACTACATGTACGGGGTGATAATATCCCAGTCGACATTACCAGGTATGGCTTGCACTTTTTTATAGTTGACATTATAATTTATAGTTTGGGACTTGTTACGGGTGTCTCAGTCGACATTACAACATATAGCTTGATAATTGTTATGGATGTCCCAGTCGACATTACAACATATAGCTTGGTAATTGTTATTGGTGTCTCATTCGACAATATAATATGTGACTTGACACTTGTTGAGTATCCCACTCGACACTACATGTATGGAGAATTGGTATTAGGATATCCCACTCGACACTACATGTATGGGGTGATAATATCCCAGTCGACATTACCAGACTTGGCAAGGATATCCCACTCGACACTACATGTATGGAGACTCAGCTTGAGGAAGATGTCTCATTCGACACTACACATATGAAGCTTAGCACTTGTTAAGAATCTCAGTCGACACTACCATGTGAAGCTTGGCACTCGTTAAAGATCTCATTCGACACTACATATATGGTCTTGTAGAATGAGGAATGAAAACCCTCACTAACCTTTATCAGGTCTGGTAGAATGAGGAATGAGAACCCTCATTGACCTTCTTCAGGTCTAGTAGGGTGAGAAGTAATGACTTTCTTGGACTTTCATCAAGTCCATTCGACAGGTCCACACGACAGTAGTCACATGGACCCTCATCAAGAGAATGTGTGATGACCTTCATCAGGTTTAGTAGTATGATAAGGAAAAATTCTTGGACCTTCGTCAGGTCTGTAGAGTGAAGACTTTCATAGACCTTCATTTGGTCCTAAAGACATTGAAGACTCTCATGGTTCTTCGACCCGTAGTATGGGGATTATCCTGACCTTCATCTGGTTCAGTCGACCGGGGACATCCCCCACAGACTCGTGTCGAGTCAAATTAACTCCTGAACCCTCATATGGTTCAGTCGACGGGGACATCCCCCACGGACTCATGCCGAGTCAAATTATCCTGAACCTCATCTGGTTCAGTCGACCGGGGACATTCCCCACGGACTCATGTAGAGTCAAGTTGTAGACATACACATGTCGTATGACTTATATCCTAAACCTCATCTGGTTCAGTCGACCGGGGACATCCCCCATGGACTCGTGTCGAGTCAAATAAACTCATGAACCCTCATCTGGTTCAGTCGACCGGGGACACCCCCACAGACTCGTGTCGAGTCAAATTAACTCCTGAACCCTCATATGGTTCAGTCGACCGGGGACATCCCCCACGGACTCATGCCGAGTCAAATTATCCTGAACCTCATCTGGTTCAGTCGACCGGGGACATTCCCCACGGACTCATGTAGAGTCAAGTTGTAGACATACACATGTCGTATGACTTATATCCTGAACCTCGAGTGAAAATCGAGTGAAAATCGCCCCTGAACCACTTCCTGGTTCAGTCGACAGGGGACATCCCCCAGATTGACTCATGACGAGTCAGATGAAATTTGCTACTCACTCTTCTCATACGACAATGTCGAGTGAAAATCGCCCCTGAACCACTTCCTCCTGGTCAGTCGACAGGGGACATCCCCCAGATTGACTCATGACGAGTTAGATGAAATTTGCTACTCACTCTTCTCATACGACAATGTCGAGTGAAAATCGCCCCTGAACCACTTCCTGGTTCAGTCGACAGGGGACATCCCCCAGATTGACTCATGACGAGTAGATGAAATTTGCTACTCACTCTTCTCATACGACAATATCGAGTGAAAATCGCCCCTGAACCACTTCCTGGTTCAGTCGACAGGGGACATCCCCCAGATTGACTCATGACGAGTCAGATGAAATTTGCTACTCACTCTTCTCATACGACAATGTCGAGTGAAAATCGCCCCTGAACCACTTCCCGGTTCAGTCGACAGGGGACATCCCCCAGATCGACTCATGACGAATCAAATGAAATGTGCAATTCGCTCTTCTCGTACGACATGTCGAGTGATAATTGCCCCTGAACCATTTTTCGGTTCAGTGGACAGGGGACATCCCCCAGTTTGACAGTCAACGGGATGAATCCAGATAACAAATGTCGAGTCAGATGGTATTGTGTTATTTACTCTTTTCACACGACAATGTCGAGTGAAAATTGCCCCTGAACAATTTCTCGGTTCAGTCGACATGGGACATCCCCCCAGTTCGATTCATGTAGAGTCAAAAGTTGAAGTCTTACGGACTAAGCCAACAGGACATACCCGTTTAACTCACGTCGAGTCAAATATAGGCACTGATATCCACTCTTCATACGACCAAGTCGAGTAAAAGCCTGAGGGGTCATCCCCATAGAATTTGTGTCAATTCCAGATCAGAATATGATAACCACATCTCATACGAGTGTGACATATAAAGCTACTCATAAAGATTCATACGACATGACGGATACTCTTCAAGCCTAGGACTACCAGACTTGGAGAGTAGGGGACAAACTGTTTGGGCCAAAATTGACCCAAGGGCAAAAACGACATCTCACGACGAAGCCAAAAGCCCATCAACCGATTGAGCCCATACATAAAGATGTTATGCATATCAACGGACACCAGTTACAAAGCTAATATAAAAGAAACAGACACATAAATGTAGCCATTAAGATCGAGAGTTATGGGAAGAAGATGAGATCTTCAGTTATCTATCATGAAATATCTGAATTAAACCCTCAATAAAGTCGACTCCAACGGGCAGATTCACAGGGAGAAGCCTATAAAAGAAGAAAGGAAAGACAAGAAAGGGGGGATCGAAAAGCATTAGACACCGAATACCAAGACATTTCTACGATTGACCGCCCTCACGGCCCACAAACCTAGATTAAGGTATATATCAGACCTTAATTTATATATCTGACTTCATCACTACATAGACTGACTTGAGCGTCGGAGTGCCCCCGGCGCCCACCACACCGGTGGGTAGTCTACTCCCGCTCACTCCACCTTTGTTTTGCAGGATCGCTAGCGCCCCCACTAAAATTCTCGATTGTGGACCTCGGGCGAAATCCAGCGTCCACAAACAGGTCAGGGTGGACCACGAGAAGAAGTTGGAGCAGTTCGACCAGCAGATACGGGCTTTCCGGGAGATGTTGGAGGCCTCACTCGGTCAAGGTGCATTGAACTCGAGCGCCCCCATCACAGTAGCAATAAATTTTATATCCATTTGTATAAACATTCTGAACATATAGTTTTAATATAATATGTATTTTTTAAATAAATTTTCATTATAATAATAAAATAATTATTAGAATATTTCCTAATTGTGTTATTAATCAGAATTTTTTTTTCAAATAATATAATTTTTTTAAAATATTAAATTAATTATTTTAGAGCAAAATTATGTAAATTAATATTTTTTAAAAAATACATTTTAAAACTATTTTCGTCGAATTATTCGACGCTAAATTTGGTTTTGGCGTCGAATATTTCGACGCTAAATGTTGAAAAATCACCGCTGTAAGTATACAAAGATTATTTTTTAATTTACTTTAGCGTCGTTTAAGTTCGACGCTAAAAGTCTAATTTTAGCGTTGACATATTTCGTCGCAATAAATGAACTATAGCGTCAGGATCTTTTATTTAGCGTCAAAATAAATTGGACGCAAACTACAGTTTTTAACGTCGAATTTCAATTATTCGACGCTAAATATCATTTTCGTCCACATTTTGACGTCCAATTTCGGCGTCTAATTTATTCGACACTAAATTTCATTTGCGTCGAAAGTGTGGCTTTTGGCGTCGATTATTTTCGACGCTAAATGACATAATTTTTGTAGTGAAATTAGGGTTTATGCCTAAAATAAAATTGGGGCTTTTCATATATATATATATGATGTATTTTGATGTATATGATATGTACAAATCATTTTGATAGTGATTGGAAATTACCTAAGCTTGTATTTGATAAATTATGACTAAAATGATTAAAATACAAACTTTAAGGGGTTCGCAGCAATTTGGAGAAATTCTGGATTTTTGGGTAAAAATCTGAATTTTTGAGTATTGAGTAATTAGATTAAATTAGTTTAATTTAATTACCTGAGAAAAATAATTTAAATCTCAAAAATTTTCTTTGTTCGCGTTCCACTGCTTTACCCGATTATACTGTTAAAACCCCAACACAAACTTCCTCGTAGGGCTTATGTCATTCATATGTAACACAAGACTTTACAAACCCCACTTCGGTCTTCGGGTCGACATACCGAGGTGCTTGATACTGGATCATCTTCCTCTCTCATGTACCGGGTCTGGTCTGCTGGGTCAGTTCTGGTTTCAGAGGCTAATATGAGGCTCTGAATGCTGAGTCAGATGTCAAGGTTGCTCTAAGAGTCTGATGTCGAGTATGCTTTCAGAGTCTGATGATGAGTTGGACCTGACCACCTCGGTGTCCCAACCCATCCTCTGGTTCTGCCTTCGGGTTGCCTTTCTGTACCTCAGGCTCGAGGCCTCTCTGTCTGACCTCTCATCCTCACAAGGACCTTGGGCTTTTATCTGTTAAGTGTAAACACTTTGCCCCTCTTCAGATTTCGAAATTTCTCGGGACTGAAAACCACTATCAACAATATATATTTAAAAAACTATATCAAATTAACCCTTAGATATCTGATCATAACCATCTCTACAAAAAGAGCCAGACGCGAATTAATAAAGCAAAAAGAGCCAAGCGGCCCAAGCACAAAGAGAGGAATTCATGTAATTAATAGAAGTATTCAGAGAAAAGAAGCAGAGTTGATGCAATTCTGCCAAAGCACAAAGAGAGGAATTCACGCCAAAGGGCAGCAACAACTGAATTCAAATTGAAAGAAGAGCACTCAAATTGAAAAAAGCAAGCCATTCGCCAAATTGAAAGCTGATCAGTCATCCTTGCTAATCTTTTCCAATTTGTTTTACTTGAATGTTACCTAAAATAATTACAACTCTTTTTATATTCGTTATGAAGTAAATAAGTTTTCTTGGGGTTTCAACGGATCCTGTCCTGACCATGAATCTTTAATTTTCTTGTGTTGATTTCTTTTCCAATCTGTCTTATTCAAGTGATTATTCTATTTTAGTTTTAACGCTTCTAATTGTTTTTTCTATTCAATTAGTTGTTTAGGAGTTCATAACCAAATTAAATTCGAAATACTAAAAGCCATAATCAATCGATCACTACTCATTAATTTCGAATATCAGATAATTTTTTTAATCATATAATATAACGAATCCAAAATAACCGACGACATTATGATCCATATTCTTTAACGCAACTCTATTATGTTTCTTTAAATAATGTGCCAACCATAATAATTTAATATAAATATTGCACTTGCACCTAATGATTCTTCACTTTTAATCTTCAATTTGTTTTCAAATTAAATTATTCTTCTCAATTGCTTTTCTTCTAGTATAAGACTTCCCCAATTAAAATGCTTTTTGTACTGCTTAAATTAAGAAAACATAATAAATTAAATATAAACACATAAAATAAAATACAAACTAGCATATAGTAAATTAAAAATATATTAGTATAACATATAAAATATACAGAAATAGGTAGTTAGTAGTTAGTAAATTACAGTTGTAAAATAAAAAGTATATTTGCTTACCAAACACTATAGACTTTTCAAATTTTAGTAAAGCAACCCAATTCCAAATATACTTTTACTTGCAGTTTGTTATGAGAATGATGTAATGCTAACTAAAATGAGATTGTTGGGAACAAAGTGGTTTGGCTTTTTGAAAGGGAGCAGTTAACTTATGTATTGTGTTGAAGTTCCACTTGTATTGCATTTCAATCTTTATGAGCTGTTCCCTTGTAATAATAATTAGTGTTAGCTTATTAAATATTATGAGTATCTAAATCATTGATTTAGGATTGTGATGAATCTTAAGTATATTGTTTAATCAATTTACATATTTTTATTCTCTTGGGTGTATTCTTGGATTATTTATTATTTTTTGTGTTAAATGTGTTTTATTGTCTGACCAGCAATAAAATAGTTGTGGTAAACCCTTAAGAACTTGACAATTTTTTTTTGAGTTTAGCCTTTAGAATAATAGTGCATGATTTAATTCTTCTGAATAGATTTGCGTACATAATAGAAATCTACCTATATGACATGCGTAGCCATTATTGAAACTTGATGTTAATGAATTTGGTTTAAGTTAGTTAACATAGACATATAGTTAATTGACTTATTCGGAATATCTTTACATGACCATTGAAATAGGCTTGTAGATAATGTAGCGTTATAGGTTAATAATTCATAACAATAACTTAATTGAATGAAAAATGCTTGTTTGTGTATTTAGGTAAAGTTACAACCTTAGGTTCTTCTCTTGCATAAGATTTCCCAAAAGTTATTTGTTTACTTTTTATTTAGTCTTTCAGTTAATTAAGTTAGATAAATCTTTCTCTAATCATTTGTTTAATTTAGTTAAGTAGGTTTAGTTTTCGTATTAATAGGAGAAATAATAAGTTCATGTGGGTACGATATCTGATTTTTATCACTATATTACTTGAACGATATGTGCGCTTACGTGCGTTAATAAAATCGCGATCACATGGTAAATATATATTTTTTTAAAAAGAGTAATAATATTTATACATAAAAGTGACCAAACAACATATAACCTACGTACTTTTTTTTTTTTTTTCCTGTTTTTGTAAATTTTATGTAGATTTCTAGTATCATTTTTCATCATTTTATCACCATTTTAGACAACTATCATTTTTCTTTTAAAAAAGAATAACAATATTTGTACATAAATGTGACACAACAATGACCAAAAACATATAAAACTACGTGGATTTTTTTTTTTTTTTTGCAAATTTGTTTCTTAACACTCAAAACTACATAATTTTGTTATTGTTTTGTCACAATTTAGTCATCATCTTCTTAAAAAATATGCCGAAGTTGGCTAAAAAAGAAGAGTAGTGATAGATATACTCCACGAGTACAACATGAATATATAATTATAATTTTAAATCAATCAGAAAAGATTGTGTATATAAAAAATTATTTAATTAAATAAAAATTTAAATTTAAAATCCCAGTAATCCAGTACATCTATAATTTGAAAAAAATAATAAAAGGAACATAACTTGACCATACAGATAGACCATAACACGATTTAATAATGTGCAGTACATTGATTGAAATTAAATGATAAAGCTCCATTGCTTCCCCTTCCCTCTCCTCTAATCCTTATCCAGAGAACTTATGCAAGGTTATGGAAAGAATTCGATGCATTAATTTGAAACAACCAACCAACATCTGTCCACGCTATAAATTTTCTCCTTCAGCTTTGTTTGTCCAGCATGTTGATATATAAATATCCTAAACCGCTGCAAGTAATTTGCAACTCTCACTCACTCACTCACTCACTCACTCACTCTTCTTTCCTTTTTTGCTTTTTTATTTGTCATTGCAGAGATGGTATCAATGGCTAATGAAAGCAAAAGAAACTTAAAAAATGAACTTCCCAGCTCTGTGCTATCCAAAAAACTCAAATACTTCAAGCTTGGTTTCCACTATTTTATCTCCAATGCTCTATATTTCTTGCTTCTTCCACTCATTTGCATTGTTTTTACTTATCTGTCAAATTTAACAATTGATGATTTCTTTCATTTGTGGAACAAGCTTAGGTTAAATTTTGTGACAGCGCTTTTATGCTTGGTTTCCCTTGTCCTTACATCGATCATTTACCTAATGAATCGCCCAAGAAAAGTGTATTTGGTGAACTTTGCATGTTACAAGCCTGACCCATCTCATATGTGCAGTAAAGAACGTTTGCTGCAAATGGCTACACAAAGTGGGATATATACAGAAGAAGTTTTAGCCATTCACGAAAAAATACTAGAAAGATCTGGAATTGGGAGTACGTCATATGTACCAAAAGCCTTGATGGACAACTACGTGAAAAGCAAAAATATGGCGGAGGCAAGGAAGGAGACTGAGGCTGTTATATTTGGAGCAATCGACGAGCTCTTTGCTAAAACTGGGGTGAAGCCTAGAGATATTGGCATCCTTGTGGTGAATAGCAGCACGTTCAATCCAACGCCATCTTTGTCAGCCATGGTTGTCAATCGCTACAAGCTTAGATGCAACATTTCGAGCTATAATCTTGGTGGTATGGGTTGCAGTGCTGGTCTTATTTCTATTGACCTCGCCCAAAGGCTTTTACAGGTTTACCCCCTACTTCTCTTATTGCTTACCTTATTATAATTTTATTTTATTAAACTGTTAAATGCTAGATTTTTCCGAACCCTAATTTTATTGAATAAAAATTTATCATTTATTGTTATTAATAACTCGGGATCCAAATTCCAGTTAAACATAGTCATTGAGATAGAATAACATTTTTATGGCAACAGGTACAGCCTAATTCCTACGCTCTAGTTGTCAGCACGGAGAATATAATTTTAAACCCTTATCATGGCAATGAAAGATCGATGGTTATATCAAATTGCTTCTTTCGAATGGGTGGTGCGGCCATTCTCCTCTCTAACCGATCATCTGATCGCAGCCGCTCAAAATATCAACTGATTCAAACCCTTCGAACCCATACAGGTGCCGACGACAAAAGTTACAAGTCTGTTTTCCAACAAGAAGATGAGTTCCAAAATATTGGAATCAGACTCTCTAAAGACCTCAAGACTATTATTGGAGAAGCCCTGAAGACTCATATCACCTCACTTGGACCCTTAGTTGTTCCAATGTCCGAGAAACTCTTGTTCTTTGCAACTCTAGTAGCAAGAAAAATATTTAAAATGAAGATCAGGCCGTATGTTCCAGATTTCAAATTGGCTTTTGAACATTTCTGCATCCATACTGGAGGGAAACCGGTGTTAGATGAGGTAGAGAAGAAGCTTGAACTCCATGAATGTGATTTGGAGCCTTCAAGAATGACCCTTTACAGATTCGGAAACACTTCAAGTAGCTCTGTGTGGTATGTATTGGCTTACTCAGAGGCCAAGGGAAGAATCCTGAAAGGAGATAAGATATGGCAAGTTGCTTTTGGATCAGGATTCAAGTGCAGCACTGTTGTGTGGCGTGCTTTGAGGACTGTCAATCCTGCCTACGAGAAGAATCCTTGGATGGATGAGATTGATCATTTTCCTGTCCAACTTCCTAAACTTCCACCATATGCTTTCTACATGCTCCCTTCTAGAAGTGACAGTTTGTGTCAACTCTAAATATATATATATATATATATATATATTATATATATATTATAAAGCACAATGGTGTGGGAAAAAAAATATCATCAATAATTAGGATTAAGAGAAATAATGTATCTAAAGATTATCTTTATGTGGCTTAATTTACGACTCAGATCATTTCATTATAATCTAATGTCTGATAAAGAATCTTTTCATTATAGAATCTCTACAAAATTGGTAATTATAGTTTAACAAATATATCAAATAACAAAATTATTTTCATTATAAAATCTCTCTAAAAATATTAACTGTAGGTTACCAAATAAATTAAATAACAAAATTCTAAAATCTCTCTGAAAATAGTAATGGTAGATAATGCGATAAATTCTTTAACACAGTGTCGTAGACACAGACAATATAAACTTTCTAACGAGGAAGAAAATTTACAATACAACAGAGATATCACGTCATCCGTGCAACAATTCAATAATCTATTGTAACGCGTGCTAAAATATTAAAAAACAACTGAAAAGATAGATATTAAATCATACATGTCATTTACTAAATTATTGGTAATACCACGTCACTCGTGCTTCCATTGCATCAAAAAATTACTCTTAACGATGATTCATTTACTTGATTAGTTTAGAACTAAATTAAAAGATTAAAAAAAAAACTCTAATTCTAATATAATAAGACACAAATAAATTTTTTTTTTTTTTTTGTCTTTTAATTTTTTTTTTAACTTATTAAGTTAGAAGATCTTTTATTGAAAAAATACTATATAGGTTGGTGATTTTTAGTGGAGTTGGGATTTAATCATGTAATTGTTTTTATATTTTTTTCGTGAATAACTCAGGTCAACAGAGAACTGTGATCTTTTTATTTATTTGTTTTGTAATAAAATTATAATAATTGTAGATAAGTGTTTTCCCTTCTCTTGAAAGAGTAAGGGTGATTTATGTAACAAGATATATTGAATAATAATCCTGTTTTAATTTATTTTACTGCAATTTTTTTCCCCGATTTTGTGTTCCAGCGCCTTCCCCATCAATTGCTGCACTAATAGATATTTCACCCCTCTGCCGTAACCTGAAGTTTCATGTTTTTAGCGCCATTCAATTTAATGAAAGATTTTGATGATGCAATTTAAGAGATTTCGACGAGCATTCGCGAGCGTTACAAAAAGATGTCGAAGTAAATAGATGTGAAGACTCAAACGCCTAATGAAGAATATCAAGTGTGATCTTATAGCTTAGAACTCTCATGAGTTTATAATTTAAGTATTTTTAATTCATATGACTCATGCACATTCATATAGATGCATTAGGGTCAAGTGCAAAATGATTTTAATATTCAAATCCTATGTTTTCTGCATTGTGACCGACATACCGGTCTCTGATACCGACATACCGATGTCCCTGCTCTGCCTTGAGCAGATTTGCATGCTCTTTGAAACCAGACTACTACATACCGATCTACAATACCTGTCAGTCTAGAGTTTGTATAGCTATTGGAACCAGGTCGGATCAAACTGGTCAGTCACTACAAGAATTATGGCTTTTAGCGTCCAAATATTTAGCGTCGAAACAATATTCGACGCTAAAAGTGAGTTTTAGCGTCGAATATCATTTTCGACGCTATATGTCATATTTTTAGCGACGGAATAAAACTTCGACGCAGAATATTAATGTTTTAGCGTCGAAAACTTTTTTCGACGCTAAAATCAGTACTTTAGCGTCGAATAATATTCGACGCTGAATAATTCTATTATTGCAATAATTTTTGGCGCCAAATATTACACTTTTAGCGTCAAAAAACGGAGTCGACGCCACAAATATACTTTTAGCGTCGAACATATATCGTCGCTAAAGGTTTATAAAGTTTCCACCGACAAATCCTTGATTCTTTCGCGTCTAAATTAAATTCGACGCTAATTTTTTGATATTAGCGTCGAAAAAAACAGTTTCGACGCTAAAAACGGCAACAATTAGCGTCGAATTTGAATATTCGACGCTAAAGATAGATTAAAATGCAGATTGCCACCAACCCTTCTCCCCCTCTGTTTTTTCTCTCATTCTCTTCATTTTCATCCTCTGAAATCTGAGAATTTCTTCTCTACAGCCTCACATCTCTCCTAAAAATTTTCAATAAAATTGTAATCAATTTCCGATAAGGTAATTCTTCTTTCATATTTCTTTATTATTTTCAATTTTTATGATTATATATGTTGTTTATATGTTGTTTGTTAGTGATTTATGATTCATATATGTAGAGTAAGTATATTAATTAATAAAATATAATTTTTTGTAAACTATTTAATTTATCAACCAAATATATATATATATATATATATATTATATATATATATATAATATATATATATATATATGCTTAAATAAAGTATTACTGAATTAGTAATGTTGATTACTGTAAAATGATATCTAATAATTATATTATTATATTTAGGTATTCTGCTGAAATGGATAGAAATTGGATGAGCTATCTGGATAGATTGTGTGTTGAATATCGTAATGGAGTGTCTGAGTTTATGGAAGTCGCAAAGCAACACATTGATGCAGAAGGTCGTGTTCGTTGTCCATGTGCAAATTGTTTGAATAGGAAAAGGAAGCGGTTAGATGAAGTTCATAATCATTTATACATGCCAGGAATATCACCAACTTACCGTACGTGGATTTATCACGGTGAGCAGTATCATTCTCAGTCACGATTTTTTGATGTCGGCGAAGGGAGCAGTAGTTACAATCAACCTGCAAACGATGAGATCACCGATATTTTTGCATGACTTACAAGGTTCACAACTTGGTCATAGTGTTAGTGGTGACATGCCAGTGTTAAGTGGAAATGATCAAAATTTATTTAGTGAACTACTTGATGAGGTAAAAAAAATTCCATTCGAATGTGCTGGAATGTCGATCTTGAATTTCGTTGTGAAATTATTACACATTAAAGTGATCACAGAATGACCAACAAAAGTATCGATATGATGTTAGAGTTACTGGCCCAAATGTTACCGGTTGGAAGCGAATTGCCTAAGTCGTACTACGAGGCAAAGAAAATGTTGCGTGATCTGGGAATAGGGTATGAATCCATTCATGCTTGTAAGTTTGATTGTGTATTATTTCGTGCCGAGTATGAATCACTTGAACATTGTCCGATATGTGGTGAAAGTCGGTACAAAGTCCGTGGTATGGGGAAGAAAGTGCCTCAAAAGATATTGCGATATTTCCCTTTAACGCCCAGGCTGCAGAGATTGTTCATGTCACGACACACAGCGACTGATATGATGTGGCATCATGAAAAGAGGATCGGTGCGGAGGGCATACTTAGACATCCTGCGGACGGAACCGAATGGAAGGAATTTGATGACATGTCCCCCCGTTTCGCTGAGGACCCCCGTAATGTCAGGTTAGGTGTTGCCTCTGATGGTTTTAACCCATTTGGGAATTGTAGGGGTTTTTAGGGGGTGAATCCGGTAACGCAGCGGAAGCGGTGAAAATCCGATTTTCAGATTTCAAAACTTTTTCTCGGATTAATTAAATAAACATATTTATTTAATATTCCAATAATCAAATTATGAAATAAAATTCAATAATTCATATTTAAGTGAATTTACCAATTACCCTTACTTTGGTATTTTGTCCATTTTAGTCCGAAATTGATCTAATCAATTTTGAATGATTCTAAATCATTTCTAAGATGAACTTAGCATGTTCAAAACATCAAAACACCAAAAGAACCAAAATCCCCAAATTTCCCTCACAAGGCCGAGAGCCTCCTTTAGGTTCCATTTTGTGCATTTTGCACTTTCATGCTTCAAGACACATCCAAATGATATCCAATCAACATGAAACTTTATATGCATCATATACACACATAAATACACAACATATATGAAAACCCCCAAATTTGGAATTAGTCATGAACCCTAATTTTTCAATTTTCACAAATTGGACAAATTCGACCAAATACATTAAATCAATTACTTCAATCATCATTCTTCCATCCAATCCAAGTCTCAACACAATGAAACAACTCAAGATCAAATCTAGGTCATTAAGAGTGGGTCAATAACTCTAGATTAGCAACATGGTTTCAAAAACCTTAAAAGAATGATTATAACTACAATAGTTACAAGCTTTCTTCATCACACACGCTCAACACTTTCAACCAAAATTCCATCATCAAAAACACAAGAAATAATGAAAAGAATAACTTAAGAACATCACAAGATGTTGCCTAGATCCTAAGGAACAAATTCCTTTCTAATAGTAAGTTTGAAAAACTTACAAAATCCAAGCTTTTCTTTAAGTTTTTCTTTTTCTCCTTCACTTGCTTTCTTTGTTTTCTTTTATGGTGTTTCTTGTAAAGTGTATTAGGTTATTATGAAATGAAAAATGAAAACAATATATACTTGTGCACAAATGGCCTTTGGCCGAATCACAAAAAATATATCAAGATTTTTCATTTCAATTTCATTTCAAAATTATGTAATCAACTTGCATAAATATCTTAATACAACTTTATTAGATATTATTTAAGTCAACAAAAGCAACTAACATCATTTACTTCAAATATCCTAATTTAAGATATTTATATTTTAATTAATTTAATCATTTAACAATTAAAAATCAATTAATTAATCAAATACAAATATATTAAATATTATATAATATTTACATTAAATATTAAAAAACATATATTCATTTAGGATATAAGTCAAATAACTCATTTTGACTATTAATTAATGTGTATTTAAATTAATCAAGTATTAAATGTAGATACCACAATAATTAGGCAAATGACTATCTAGTCCTTTTAGCACGTATCTTGCGTTTAACCTTTAAACGACTTTATAAATAATCAATATTATTAATTAATGTTGCTCTAGTGCTCTACGAGTATGTTTCATTATTGAGACTCTCTAGATTCAGGTATATCCGTTACGAAATCTAATTTCGTGTCCATAATCTATCCACCCGTAGATTATGACGATCACGGATAATCTCGCTGAATCATACAGGTCGAGGTCATGGCAAATGTATAATTCCTCCGTCACAGGTATCCGGATAAATCCCATAGATATAGATGTAAACGTCAAATCTCTATCGGGATTATCCAGTCGACTATTCTATTAGCAATCTCTAAAAGATGTTTAGAACTAGCTTCTAAACTTTACCACGGGCCCATGGTTTTATCTGATTGCTAATCATATGGACTACCTATGCTCTGGTACACAGAACTGACGGATCCTATCTTGACACACATAGGACACCCTGAGGATCTATCTACACCCAACGAACAGGCGGAGGTCTGATCTTAATAGATCGGTGATGTGACTGCCGTCTAAGTATAGAAGATGTCTCATGTGCCCACAATGGCATCTCAAGTCTACGAATCACAAGTGCTACTCAACCCAAGAAGTCTTATTGACGCTGGTGTACCATCCATTAAGAATCTTTGGTGAGTCGTTCAGTGTTTATCTGCTATAAACACCTACACGTCTATACTAGTCTCCAAGACTAATGGTTCATTGAGAAACCATTGGAATCATATATTCCAGTATACGACATGTACCGGTCTCAACGGGTTTACTATACTGACCAAGTAGTGTAAACCTTGACCAGGAACTGTCTGAGAATGACAACGTCATGATAATTCTCAATGTTCGTTGCGACGCTTTTGCAACTGTATCATGACTAATCATTCTGGTCATTACGTCTTTACCATATAGAAAGATAGATTATATTATAGAAACTGCATATATTATTCATAATAATAATGTTTTACAGAAGTATTTAACAGAAATACAACCAGGAATTGGCGCTCTGAGCACCAACCCCAACAAAATCTCCCACTTGCTCTAGTGCCAATATCGATTGTATCTAATACCCATCGACTCCACGTGTTTATCAAACAGCTTTGGAGGTATGGCCTTCGTCAGCGGGTCTGCTACATTATCTTCACTCGGTACCTTGCACACGACAATATCCCCTCGCAACACGATCTCTCGAATGATGTGGTACTTGCATTCCACATGCTTTGACTTCTGATGCGCCCTCGGTTCCTTTGCTTGCGCAATGGCTCCAGTATTATCACAGTATAACGGAATCGCATTCTTGATACTTGGGACAACTCCCAATTCTGTGATAAAGTTCTTTATCCACACAGCCTCTTTTGCAGCTTCAGAAGCTGCAATATATTCTGCCTCAGTGGTGGAATCAGCTGTCGATCCCTGTTTGGAACTCTTCCAACAAACTGCACCTCCGTTAAGGGTAAAGACAA
>SKCR01041145.1:0-15564 GCA_019454045.1 Zanthoxylum bungeanum
CTCATCATCAGATGGGTCATCATCCAAAGAACCTTCTTCACTTGTATTGTCTTCATCCATTAATTGTTGAGCTTTTCCTTTCGCTAACAAATTAATAACATAAAGTCGTATTACCCATAATACCAGCAAAATGTTCTTTCATTCTATACACCCCCTTTGATTGTCCTAGTGCAAAAATTACATTCAATATATTTATATCCTCCCTTTCCATCTTCCACAGTAACTTCATGCCCGTACTTCCAAACCGGATTTGTTCGATTCGACAGCTTAATGAAAAAATTTACATTCAATTCAAAAACCTAATACTCACTGATTTACAGAAAATCCAATCAGATTCTTTAGTTGCTACTGATGTGATTGATGGCGATGAATCAAGTTTTTTTGACAATGACGGTCTATCAGAGTTTGATGAGAATTTTCATTTTCCCTTCCGTTTCCTTAATTCTGTTAATTGTACATCAAAAGAATCTGATTCTGACCCACTACTGTTGGGTGAGCTTCCAAACCCACTCACCTACAATGAGAAACAACAAAACAAAGAAACAAATAAGAATAGTGTTGTGGTGGGCAGTTATCTTGTCATCGTCAAATTCATTCAAAAATATAGTCAGTCACATGAGAAAAAGTGAAAAACCATGAGAACAAAAATCATGAGAATATATTTTCAATTATATACCTAAAGATTGTCACATTATCAAAAATACATAATTCCTTTGATTTTATTCACTAATCTATCCAAAAGATACATAAAAATATTACAATTCTCTATTTATTTATTTTTTTATGTTCATCTTTTCTTTTTGATGCAAAAAGTCCTTTCAAGGCCCTTAAAGTTTCAGTTGGATAAGGTGGTTTGATGGTTTGGTATTATTATTAGGTTCGGTTTCCTCATTGACTTCCTATCCCATGCTGCCATAGTCGGTTTTATGGGTGGAGCAGCAATTACAATTGCCCTCCAACAGCTTAAGGGTTTCCTGGGCATTAAAAAGTTCACAAAAAAAACCCTGATATTATCTCTGTAATATGCACTCGGTATTTCTTAGGTTTCCTTCTCTTTGAAAAGTTCATTGTAACATCATATGACTCCAACAGAACTTACTCCATGGTGTGCTGAAATATCATTACTGTAATATTAGCCAACACGATCTCTAATCGACATATAAGTAATTTATTGGTAAAAATAAAATAAGTATTATATTATATCCATTAATTATCATTCAAAAAATCCAAATCTGCGGGCTGCAGCCTGCAGCTATAACTTCACAAATGAAAAAGAAAAAAAAATATCCTAATTTTACAAATCAGATCAACTAATCATTAATCAAGAATCAACGAAGGAACAACTAATCAAGATGATGATGATGAGGACGATGTTGTTGTAGTTGATGATGAAGAAGAAGATGATGATGAAGTTAATAGTAAAATGGAAGTAAGTTAGAAGAACAGGAATAACTAATAATTATAATTACAAATTACAATCAACAGTAATTAAAATTGGCAATATATACATTATACATGCAAAGTTGTAAAGTGCAAACCATCAAAATCCAACCTTTGTGATTCACTCGAAGACTGCCGGAAAGAAAACTGATTCAACTTGAAGACTGATTCACAATGGACGATGGTGGTCACTGGTTACTGGTTTGGTTTGAAGATTCGGCGATGGACGAAGACGAAGAGAGTGCTGCTAGTTTGGTTTGTCGAAGAAGGGGTCAAGATTGAGACCTAATTAAGTTAGGTTTCACGCTCAAAACGACGTCGTTTGATTCCGATCCGATCCGATGCCCACTCCTCTCCAGAAGACAAATATTTCAACATGGACTAAATGTTGTGAAATAACGATCACTCTTGGAGTGTTTGAGGAAAAACCGAATTGTAATTTATTACTCTCAAGAATAATTACAAGTTTTACACAAATGAAAACATACAAAAAACCTCTCTTAACAACACTCTATGTTTTCTCTCATTTGGGATGATATACAAGCTCACTGGAAGGCTGAATTTATAGGACAAGGTTGGTTACTATTACTCCACCATTCACTCCTTGATTCATGGCTTTTCTTTGTTTGTTAGCCATATTTTCAACTTATCACCTAAAGTTAGCTTGGAGCTATCTTCATTAGTCTTCAAGGATGGCCTGCAGTAGGTAACAATACCTTTCAATGGCAGCTGGACAACAAGAAGCTACTGACTTCTTTACAATTCTCCCCCTCCAGCTGCGTCTGAAGCAATTATCGTCTGACAGCTATCCCGGCTATGTCTCTGCACAACTCTAGCTTGTCCCGAGTAACCACCTTTGTTAACATGTCGGCTGGATTCTCATCTGTATGGATCTTCACTAGTCTCAGCAGTTGTTGATCCATTACCTCGCGTATCCAGTGATAGCGAATATCAATGTGTTTCGTCCGGGAATGATACATTGAGTTCTTGCTCAAGTCCAGAGCACTTTGACTATCACAATGTATCTTGAATTCTGTCTGCTTGATCCCTAACTCTTGGAGAAAACGCTTTAACCACAACATTTCTTTTCCTGCCTCAGCTATGGTAATGTACTCAGCTTCTGTTGTGGATAATGCAATACACCTCTGCAATCTTGACTGCCATGACACAGCTCCTCCTGCAAAAGTGTAAATGAATCCTGATGTAGATTTTCTACCATCAAGATCTCCCGCCATATCTGAATCTGTATAGCCTTCCAAGATCGGATCAGCTCCCCCGTAACACAGACGAAACTTCGTTGTACCTTTGAGGTACCTGAGAATCCATTTGACTGCCTCCCAGTGCTGTTTTCCAGGGTTAGAGAGAAAACGGCTCACTACACCTACTGCGTGTGCAATATCTGGCCTGGTACATACCATTGCATACATTAGGCTTCCAACAGCTGAAGAATATGGTATTGCTGACATTTCCTCTATCTCTTTCTTGGATGAGGGGCACGAACTCTTGCTCAGTTTGAAATGGTGCGCTAGCGGAACGCTGACTGGTTTGGCTTTCTGTATATCGAACCTCCTGATTACCCGTTCAATATACCTCTCCTGTGAAAGCCACAGTTTCTTGTTCTGTCTGTCACGAACAATCTCCATTCCCAAAATCTGTTGAGCTGGTCCTAAGTCTTTCATGTCGAAAGCTTTGGAGAGTTCCTTCTTCAGCTGGCTGATCTTCGCTGCTTCTTGTCCAACAATCAACATGTCATCTACATACAGTAGAAGAGCAACGAAATTTCCATCTGGAAACCTCTGAATGTATACACACTGATCTGCTGCAGTTCTTTTGTAGCATTGACCCACCATGAATGAGTCGAACTTCTTGTACCACTGCCTCGGTGCTTGTTTGAGCCCGTACAAGCTCTTTTTCAGCTTGCAAACAAGGTTTTCTTTACCTGAAACCTTGAATCCTTCTGGCTGCTCCATGTAGATTTCTTCATTCAGATCACCATGAAGAAATGCTGTTTTGACATCCATCTGTTCAAGCTCAAAGTTCAATCTGGCTACCAATCCTAGGATAACTCGGATTGAAGCCATCTTTACCACCGGTGAAAAGATCTCATCAAAGTCAATTCCCTTTTTCTGTAGGAATCCTTTGACCACTAGCCGAGCTTTGTGTTTCACCACTTTCCCGCTGCCATCTTTCTTGAGCTTGAATACCCATTTGTTCTTCAGTGCCTTCATTCCATGTGGGAGCTTGACTATCTCATAAGTGTTGTTTTTCTGCAGAGATTCCATCTCATCCTGCATTGCGTGCATCCATTTGTCTTTGTCTTTATGAGATACCGCTTCGTTGAAGGTTTCTGGCTCCCCTTCGTCAGTAAGTAGAATATATTCTGATCCTGAGTATCTGGCTGATGGAATCCGGCCTCTCTCGGATCTTCGTACTGGAGGTTCTGGCTGTCTGTTGTCATCTGGATCTGTGGATGACCCTGAAGCTTCTGATAGAGCAGGATGCAGCTCCCCCTGCTCAACACCTCCTTCCTCATCTGGTTCTGCTTCTGGTAAGTCTTGCACCCCATCATCATCTGTGGCCTCTGGTGTTGGTGCTGGTGCTAGGGGTGGGCATCGGATCGGATCGGATCCGATCCGATTCGATTGATCGGATCGGATCCGATCCGATTTGCAAATCCGATCGAATCATGTTGGTCGGTTCGACGAATTTCGGATCGGATCGGATTTTATCCGATCCGATCGAATTTTTTTTTTTAATATGCAAAACGATGTCGTTATATATTAAAAAAAAAAAAACCTCGATTTTTTGACTCAAACCCACCGAATTCGGATCGGATCGGACCAATCCAATCCGATCCGATCCGATCCGATCCAATAATTATCGGATCGGATCGAGTTCGATAACATGATTCGATCCGATCGAATCAAACAATCGTGGGCATTTCGGATCGGATCGGATTCGGTCCGATCCGATCCGAATCCGATAATGCCCACCCCTAGCTGGTGCTGTGTCTGGATTTGCATTGGCATTGTCGGCACTGGTTTTAGAGGGCATCTTGGGCTTTTCAATGTCTTCTATTGTTTGGTCTTCAAGAAACACTATATCTCTGCTTCTGATGACCTTCCTTTCCTTCGGGTCCCATAACCTGTATCCAAATTCTTCGTCTCCATAGCCTATGAAGATGCATGGAGTAGTCCTTGCATCGAGCTTCTGTCTGAGCTCCTTGGACACATGTGCAAATGCTAAACATCCAAATATTCTGAGATGAGAATATGAATGATTCTTACCAGACCACACTTTCTCCGGAATTTCGAAGTTCAACGGTACAGATGGTGATCTGTTGATCAGATAGCAGGCGGCACGAACAGCTTCTCCCCAGAATGGCTTTGGCAGTTTGGCCATACTGATCATGCTTCTGACTTTCTCCATAATGGTGCGGTTCATTCTTTCAGCGACACCATTGTGTTGTGGGGTGCGTGGAACAGTCCTCTCGTGTCGAATGTCGTGACTTCCGCAGTAGGCATCGAACTCCCTGGAAGTGTATTCGCCTCCATTATCTGTACGAAGGCACTTCAGTTTCTTCCATGTTTCACGCTCGACCATGGCATGGAACAATTTGAAATAGTCCATGACCTGATCCTTTGATTTCAGAAAATACACCCATACTTTCCGAGAAGCATCATCAATAAAAGTCATAAAATATTTGTTACCGCCTAGTGAGTTTACCTCCAAGGGACCACATACATCAGAGTACACCAGACTGAGTAACTCTGATTTCTTTGTAGATGAGAAATTAAAAGAGACTCTGTGTTGCTTACCGAATAGACAGTGGTTGTAAGGATCCAGATTAGCATTTTTGGAGACGGTGATTAGATCCTTCTTTGTCAAGGTAGACAACCCCCTTTCACTCATGTGACCGAGTCTCTGGTGCCACAGATTCTGAGAAGCCTCTCGTTCAGCTACATTGAGGCTTTCTACACAAATCTTCACATGAGTCTTGTACAAGGTTCCACATATGTGTCCTCGGTCGATGACCATGGCACCTTTTATCATCCTCCAAGTGCCGTTGCTGAAGTGGCTAGCATAGCCCTGTTTGTCAAGGGCTACCCCCGAGAGTAAGTTGAGCCGAAGTTCTGGAACATGTCTGACCTCCTTCAGGGTTACTGTATACCCTGCATTTGTCCGCAACTGTACTTTGCCAATTCCCACTATCTGAGAAGAATTGGTATTCCCCATCTTCACTGCTCCAAAGTCTCCTGCTTTGTATGTTATGAAGAAATCCATGTGAGGAGTGACGTGGTAGGATGCTGCAGTATCTACCACCCACTCGACATCCTGAGTTGCGGTGTGAAGGCATGCTTCTTCCTGACCGGAGCATATAGCTACATCTACAGTGGTAACTACCAGTGTCTCCGCATCATTCTTCTTCGGCTGGTTATTGCCTTGTCTCTGCTCCCGTTGCAGTTTCCGACAATTTTTCTTCAAGTGGCCTTTTATGCCACAGTGGAAGCACTTGTATGTCTTTTTCTTGTCTTTGGACATGCCCCTGCTTTTGCTTCTGCCTCTTCTCCCACCTTGATGTTTCTCATGTTGTCTTCCTCGCTGCTCCGAGACAAGGGCTTCTGTTTGATCTGAGCCCACGTCTTTTCTTCTGGCTTCTTCATTTGACAGGGCATCCTTTACCATAGGCATGGTAAGTTTGCCTCCTGGAGCTGAGTTGCTGAGAGTAACCACCAGAGTCTCCCAGTTATCAGGAAGAGAACTGAGTAGCAAGAGGGCTTGAATTTCATCTGCCAGTTGCATGTCTACTGCAGACAATTGGTTCACCAGGCTTTGGAACTCGTTGGTGTGTTCTGCAACGGAAGTTCCACTCAGTAGCTTCAGGTTCACCAAACGCCTCATTAACAGGGCTTTATTCCGAGCTGTCTTGGCCTGGAACATGTCTTCCAGCTTTATCCACATCCTGTAAGCATCTGAATCATGTGCTACGTGGTGGAAGACACTGTGACCGATCCACTGCCTAATCTGACCCAAGGTTCTGTTGTTGAGTTTATTCCAGTCACACTCCTTAACAGACTCTGGTTTCACTCCCTTCAACTCGATGACATCAAACAGATCTTTACAATGTAAAAAATCTATCATCCTAGGTCTCCAGAGTGAGTAATTAGTGGCAGCCAATTTAATCATTGCACCAGAATGAGAATCTTCCATCTCCATTTTAAGTTTTAAAGTTTAAAATGAGAATACACTAAAATCGGGTCTGAATTTCACAAATCGGAGGTCACCGTTGCGTCCGGAACGGTCGAAAATGGTGGAATAGACACTTCGTTGGTCTAAATCCGACACAGGGACTGATTTGTAAATTTCTAAAAGTTCTGGGGTAAAACTGTAAATTTCAAAACTTCAGGGGGCTAAATGAAATTTACCAGGCTGCTGACGTGGCGCTGACGTTGCAGTGCTGAAGTGGCAGGTGGGACCGGCTTTGCTGACGTGGCACGCTGACGTGGCAAGCTGACGTGGCAGTGTGGGACCCGTTTGCTGACGTGGCAAACACGTGTGCTGACGTGGCGCTGACGTGGCTGACACGTCAGTCGTCTTCAACCTCTGAAAGCGCGTGGGGCGCGTGCTGCGAGTGGGCGCGCGTGGGTAGCTCTCTGGAAGGCGCGTGCGGCGGGTGCGGTGCCTGTGGACGTCGGTTCGGTCGCCGGAAAATACCACCGTGCTCGTCTCGACGTGAACTAGCTGATGGTGTGCTCAAAGTTGATTTTTGACAACTTTACCGGAACTTGAATTTTCCGAGCCGAACTCCGTTCTTCGGTTTTTCGATCCCAATGAAGAACCAAAGCTTCTGATACCACTTGTTGTGAAATAACGATCACTCTTGGAGTGTTTGAGGAAAAACCGAATTGTAATTTATTACTCTCAAGAATAATTACAAGTTTTACACAAATGAAAACTTACAAAAAACCTCTCTTAACAACACTCTCTGTTTTCTCTCATTTGGGATGATATACAAGCTCACTGGAAGGCTGAATTTATAGGACAAGGTTGGTTACTATTACTCCACCATTCACTCCTTGATTCATGGCTTTTCTTTGTTTGTTAGCCATATTTTCAACTTATCACCTAAAGTTAGCTTGGAGCTATCTTCATTAGTTTTCAAGGATGGCCTGCAGTAGGTAACAATACCTTTCAATGGCAGCTGGACAAGGACAACAAGAAGCTACTGACTTCTTTACACTAAACTGCTTGAAAAAAAAAACATATTTTATGCTTTAAAAAATATTTTTATTACACAGTTTACAGTGAGTAGATTATAGATTTATCAGTCAGTTGTATAACATGTACTTCATTTAACTCTCATTTTTTAAGTAGGTTCTTTTAAGTTGAATGGAAACATTTTTAATATAATTTTGTGCGCATGGGATGCCAAGTGAATATGTGAGGTCTGTTGTCTTCAGTGATATGATTTTATCAATTAAATTTACCATCTTCAATATTGAAAATGAATATATTATAGTAATATACTATTTGTAAATCAATTATTTTGGATAAAACGAGAGAATTGTTAAGATGTTTCTTCTTGTTTTGCTACATAAGGGCTGTTTAGTAGTAAATAATTTAGAATTTAATTATTAGTTTTTGAGTTCGAATTAAGGGTTTGTTTTTTTTTTTTAATAAAAACGTGGGACACTTAGCGGAATTTTTAATTTTTTTTTTGAAAAAAACACACATTGTCCGAACGGGAACATTTTGTTACCTGGCACGTGGGCAGCTGTCTGGGCCACGTGTACACGTAGGAAATAGCTGGGATCCACACAACGGTGAACAAAGTCACTGACACAAATGATTTGCTGACTCAGATCACCGTCACAGTCACAATTGAGTTCACCATTTCCTGTGGATAAGATTAAAAATCTTATGACCTGTGATTTGACCATTTCCTCCTATTCGAAATCAAAAATTCCCCAAACTTGTATTAAATAAACGTTAAACTCAGGACAGTTATGGAGAGCCTAGTTTTTAAATTTAATTCAAAATTAAAAATTTCAAATTCATAAAATTTTTAATTTTTAATTTTTAATTTATAATATAATTTATTTATTTTAAATTTTTTATCCATAAAAATCTCATTTTAATAACTCCTCCAGACAGCCGTCCCTGACTAGATAACTAATAATAAAGATCTAATCTTCTTAGTTTAAACTTAAGACTACGTGTGTCCTAAGCATGGGAATATCCAAGTCTTGGATAACGTTGCCACGTCTGTTTAAAGACTTTTTTTCACTATAAAGATCCCATGCAAGACGCTTCTTTCTGAACTGCATCATCAAAATATTTAATTATACCTCTGAAGAAGAAATTAAAGATGTTGGCAATATTCAACAAAGGGATAGTGAATCCACCTCAAGAGCTGCACAGCCCAGCTCATCAAGAAAGCCTAAGCATCCTGACGAAATTTTCAATGAATTTTTAACTTCTCATCAGCAGCCTTCTAATGCTTTTTCAATCAACTTTGCCAATGCTGCTGCTCTCGCTTTTCTGCCTCCAGAAAATCCTTACTCCATTTCTCCAAGGTTGAAATATTTTCTTTTTTATTTAGAGATTCCGTTGCATTAGATTGAAATTTTGAGAGTATTAATTGTTTTGGATTAATATTTTACCATAAATATTACAAATTAGGGATAATAATTACTTTAAGAAAATTATAATCCACGCTTCAAAGAAATGGTAGTCCAGATTTTTCATATTCTAACACATTTTAATCTGATTGGTTCTTAAATTGCAGGTTTTTTTGTGGGTTGGATAACATATACTGCATGTTCATGGGGAGCTTAAACAACTTAAGCAACCTCAACAAACAATATGGGCTTGCTAAAGGAAGCAATGAGGCCATGTTTGTTATCGAAGCATACCGGGCCCTACGTGATCGCGGCCCATACCCGGCCCATCAAGTCCTACGAGATCTTGATGGCCGCTTTGGTTTTGTGCTTTATGATTGCAAGGCTGGAACTGTCTTTGCTGCCCAGGCAAGTCCTCTAAAAACTCTTTTTACACCATGAAAAGGAAAGCTCATTCTATAAATGTTTTTTTTTTTGAAATATTGGAAACTCTGCCGTCAAATTATCCGATTTGGGCTTAAGTATAATAGATAAAACCCCCGACTAACACAACTTCTTACAAGAAGTACATTCATAAATTCGAACCTAAGATTTGAGTAACCAAATCATGATCCTTATACTACCAAGACACACTCATCGGAGACTCATTCTTAAATGTTACATAAATTTAACTGCAACATTTTCTTTTTGGATGTTTATTTTACAGGATGCTGATGGAGGAGTGAGACTCTTTTGGGGCATTGCAGCTGATGGGTCTGTGGTCATTTCTGATAATTTGGAGCTTATAAAAGCAAGCTGTGCCAAATCATTTGCACCATTTCCAACCGGTATGTGCACAGTACATAATAATTATGAAGTTTATTTAATTAAAATGTCATTATTTTATATTAAAAAATTATCATTTTTTATCGAAATTTTTTAGCTATGTTCAATTTTATACCTAAAATTTCGATCAATAATTTATTAATTGAACTTATTTAAAATTTTCGGATATTAACACGATCAGTGTAATTTGATATTTTATTGAGAGCATTGGTTATAATTTGGTCGCAGGTTGCATGTTTCACAGTGAGCAAGGGCTGATGAGTTTTGAGCATCCATCGAGTAAGATGAAGGCAATGCCTAGAATTGACAGTGAGGGAGCAATGTGTGGGGCTAACTTCAAGGTTGATGTTCAATCAAGGATGATAAGCATGCCACGTGTCGGCAGCGAAGCTAATTGGGCATTGTCCGGCTCCCATGCCTAAGAAGTAAGAAGATTGAAATTCCACTTACATGCCCCAGATGGATTTTCTAACTTTACTTTTGTAATTTTTTTGTTTGTTGTTTGTTTCGTGCTTCGTTTTTATAGTGTCTGTTAATTGTATGCCTAGCTTCAAGAGAAACAGAACCTTGCATTTGTACATTTTATATAACCATAATCAGATTCGAATTTAACACTACCAATGTAAAAAATGACTCAATTTCGCAATAACAACACTCTACTCAAACCAGCTACTACATGCAAGTTCTGGGGAAAAAAAATTAACAATATGCATATGGAATTGGAATGATATATCGAGTGAAATCGACGTAGTTAGTTTACAATCTAAAATAAACTAGAGAGAAACGTGAGTCAAGACGATCAAAACTCATTTTCTTTTAGAAACATAACCTGATTTAACAAAAGGATTTGTATAATAAGTGTGTAATGAATTCACATTTGATAATTTTGGTAATAAAAATCACATGGTCAGAACATGAATGAACTAGATGAACTTGGGACTCGTCGGCTCTAATTCTGAGTGATGACAGCATTAAAACCAGACTGATGGGGTATGACATGTCGTTGCTCAGTCAACAAAACTCACCCAAAAGCAAACGGTGTTAGTTCAGTTCAGCCTCTCGTAACTCAACTGATCAAAACCGGCCAACATATCAATCCCGATCCACAAAAATCTGCAACAAGTTCAGGGAATTATCAAAAAAGTAATCCCAGAGTTAAACTGCAATGCAGAAAATTGTGCATTCTAACATATCCAACGATCAACATGATATGGTTGATGAGTTGGGTAAGCCTGGTCACCAGATCCACCAAAAATATCTAACTAGGATCATGCCAATTTCATGGCTTGGGCAGGCAAAAATAAAAATAATATTTACTATTTCTTCTATGATGAAAAGTTGTAAATAACAGAAATCACCAACCTCCAAATCAAGCAGTGGGTCATAGGTTTTCTTCTCTATTTTGTCGAACACTGTAATACCAGTGATTCTCTGCACTCCAAGTTTTGTAGCAATAAGATTCTGCATAAGAAAAGACAGCACCATCGAATTACTCGGAGAAAACATAAGTGTAACATGGGATGCACATTAAAGTTATCTCTTCATCATCTCAAATGAAAAGGGGAAAAAAATCCCATCACAAGAAAATTGTTCATACCAAGTGAAATTCTGTGGAACCAAAAGCTTCCACTGGAGTTAATGCCTGTAAACAGTCAAATTCATATCTCAGTACTGCAACAAATCAGAAATTCTATAAACAGAAGGTGACATGAGTAGATCATGCATATCTACATAAACAAGATGTCTGTCAGCCAACAAAATTTTGTTACCATTATCTGAAGACCATTAATCACAACAACTTTCTCCTCATCTGAATCATTCTGTGATAGCCAAACCTCAAAGGGGCCAAATTCTCTGTCTGTCTGGTTTGTGAGCTTCAAGTGTAACTGCATCAAGTCCTGACTGCTTTAGTTTCCAAATAAATTTAAATTTTAAACCAACACAAACTTGCTTCAGCACAAACAGTTTGAGGGAAAAAATGTGAAGAGGTGACTGTACGGACTAAACACCATATATTAGAAAAGTTGAGTTCACATCGTAATGAATGAATATTTACAGAAGATGGGGCTAGAACTATATATGAATGAATATTTACTGAAGATGGGGCTAGAACTAATATATGAATGAATATTTACTGAAGAGGGTGAACTAAAAATTCATAAATAAAATGCTATGAACTACAATTACCGAAAATGGCTTATCTATGCTGACAACAGATGGAACCTCCACAACATTCAACTCGATCTCCTTGCTTGTGATGGGCTGTAAAGGGAAGTTTCAAAAAGCTTAGCATGGCATCTTATAGTTTACTAGAGCTGTAGTTTGAGAAATTTTTCATTTTATAAATTCGAATCGAATTTGCTTCAATTTATTACTTCATTTTATTATATATTTATGTTCAATAACCTTATAGGAACAATTTTTAAACTTTCTTTTTCTTCAAACAGTAAAGAATGCACTCACAGTGCCAAGAATTTGCTGTGTCTGTAGGCGACCGGGTTCACCCAAATTTGTACGCCATATTATTTGAAATTTACCAAGAACATTACTTCCTTGAACTTTCACTGGCGAAGAAGAACCATGTGAAGACATTTTTAACTGATAAAGATAATTGTGAATCCCTCCACCAGATCTGATGAGTACTGGTGGCTTAAATATCTCTCTGCCAGCATATGACCATTGAAAAGAAAAGAAAGAAAACAATGACACATCAGATTTGTAATTAATACAAACACATGAAGATTGGCTTAGAAAAATATTTAACAATGAAACGAAACACAGCACACAATCTTTTGATTCAAAATACTCAGTATAATTCATCTGTACAAACCTAATTTGAGAATTGTAATCAGAATGAGGTCCATCAGCTTTCAACATTGTTGCACTCCAATTCTGAGCAGGCTCAAACTCAACTTGGTCCATATAAAGGTTTGATTTTGTATGATTCTCAATGCATGCCTCTAAAAATGTTGTTTCCTGAGAAAGAAAACTGCTATCAGTAACGTGTTTTCCAAACACGGCACTCACCACCACAATTTCTTAACACACTAACAAAACCAGTCACCTGAAAATTTACTCAAAGCGAACCTACCTTAACAACACGGACCTGCACAAGGACCACATAATAAACAAGCATTAAATTGGAGCTCAAAAACAAAATCCACACCTAGCAATTTAGCATTCATTCATGAAATAGATTTCAAGTTAATACCTTTGTCCGAACTGAAAGTGGATTTGCGACAATGAACTTGAAAAACTGCGGAAGATATTTCCGCTCTCCCTCACCATCACTATACAATGCTGTGCACACAAGCCTAAACAAATGAAAAATGATTGACATCAAATGCGATGAATGCATAATTAATAAACACGATAAAGAAACCAGAAAAAAGGTCAGATTAACACAAACGTGTGAGCTCCAAGTTCCTTGACATCATGTTCTACAATGAAATCATAACGTCCGCCTGCACGTATTGTTTCAACTGGTGATTTTGAGGTATCCAGAAGCAGGATCCTCTGCCTATCCGTTTGAATTTCTGCCTATTTAATTGAAATAATTAAATTATTTAATTAATCCAAACATGTTCATTTTTAAATGAAATTACTCAGAAAAAAATATATAAAAATAAAAAAATAACCTTAATAACAACATCTCTAACTTCTACAGTAGAGCTGTTGTTGATACTAATGTAGCTACAAAACGTCTCTCCCAAATAAATAGCCCTGTTAATTTAACCAAAAAGAAAATGAATAATATAATTGTTTTTTTTTTAACGGAAAAAATGGAATGAGAGAGAATTGAGAGTTAGGGACCCGAAGGCTTGGGGGAGGACGAGGAGACCGGAGAGGCCGATTGAATCGGCGGGGTCGCGGAGGAGGAATCTGGAGCGAAAGGTGAGATCGGAGGAGTCGGAGGAATTGTTGGAGGTGACGTGGCTGGAAATGAGTGGAGGGAGGTTGGAAGCGGCGATTGGATCGTCGAAGATGTCCTCGCCGGTGAAGAGATCGGTGGGGTCCACGCGGAGTGGAGGCTCCACGTGTAACGACGGCCTGCATAGCCTCATCACTCTGAAGGCTAGCGAGTGTGTTCCTGGAGTCGAGCTCATCGTCACTTCCTCGCTGCACTTGAATCACAATCACGATTAGTCTTGGCTCCTCAGCCTGCATCAACCGGTTTCTTCAGTTCGTTTTAAAGGGGGAAATTTTTATTTTTTTCGCCCAAAAAATGCTTTCTTATATATAGTTTTTTTTTTTTTAATCAAAACAAATTGATTTGCTCTGACCAAACTAACCCCAGTTAATACTAGTGACATGTCGTATTACGTATTCATAAAAGTCGTACGACATGTCGTTTTTAGTGTTTGATTTATGTAGTGTGTATGATTTATAACTTTTTCCATTTTCCCCCATTCTTTCTTTCTTTTCAACAGTTAGATTTATGCTTCATGGTTGGTTTTTCAGCGAGTGCTTTAATGTGACAATTTTTTTTTAAATATTGGTTTACAGTTTGGGTCAAGGGCTACTAAGCTTCATGTTCATGTAGTTGTTAGCAGCACTTGCATTGTCATTACTCATCTGACAGGGGAAATTTTATAATTTTAAGGGTTTAATTTATAAATTTATGAGGTATTTTTATTTATTTATTTATTATTAATAGTTGAAAAAAATTTGAGGAGATCGGCTGATCCATGATATACAAGAGGTTCCTTGCTCGTACAGGTATTTCATCTCTACCCATTTGTAGGTTTCAAGTAAATCATCACATATAAAATTTGCGATTCCACCAACTACTTGCTAAATTTCTAAATCAATCCATCAAAATTCATGGATGCGTTTCCCATTTGCTATGCTGTTCGATTCTGTATCAGTCTTTGAACCTTCTGTTCGACAGGGCAGTTTTCAATCATCACCTCACCATATAATATGTCTGGTCTGTATTTATTCCCAGCCAAATATGAGTCCTATAACAAACCTGATCATCATCTACACAACTCGAACCTATCTCATAATCCTTCTTTAACCGATTATTTAATTGCAAAAGCCGAAGGTTCAATTTGTACCGTACTCTCCATGCAAACAAAACAAACAGAACAAAAAAGAATGTCCAAAAAATAAATTTTCCATAAACCATAATATAACAATAATTACAAAACTCCAAATTTCAATCCATACAATATTTCTGGAAAAGAAAAAAGAACAACACTCCACTGTCAATGGTGCGTAGAACCATATTTGTCATCCTCATATTACTAATGTCTGAATCAAGAAAGAATAAGAATTTCAAGTTATTGAGTAGAGTTTATCAGATTAAAATGATGGGAAAGAATTGAATGGCGAATGCACAATTAGGCAGCTGGTGTTGGCTCGGGTTCAGCAGCAGGCTGTTCATGTGCAACTGGAGCATCTTGTTTGGGTGGATCCGGAGAACCATTGGTAGTGACATCTTTAGCTGGCGCCGCAGATGTTCCTTTCGCTGATGCTGCATCTTTTCCATTCTTGGCATCTTTTCCGTCCTTTCCTTCTTTGGCATCCTTCGCAGGTGGTGGTGGTGGTGGCGGCACCATATGAGGTGGGGGTGTATGCTTCAGCTTCACCAGTATCTGCCGCATCCTCGAAAGATCAGTGGGTTTGCCAGGCTTTGGTCCCTGGATGACTGTAATTGATGGTTTCTTTTCTT
>SKCR01041146.1:0-15796 GCA_019454045.1 Zanthoxylum bungeanum
AGAATAGATAAATGGATTTCAGCTACCCATGTCCCTTGTAAATTAGAACTGGAATACTGAAAGATTCAGTGTAGCCTCCAAAATAATTGCGCCCAGTGCTTGCCTCAAAGTTTGACACACCACTGTGCCCTTGTCTTACCTGGCGTCTTCCTTTTTAGGATTATACTCATGTCCTTCTCCTTGAGAAGATTGTTGAAGTTGAACTGAAGATAATTTGGGTGGAACCGAGATGGAAGGCCTCTCATGCAGGGTGTCTCTTCTCGTTTACCTGAGGTTTTATATGAGGCATACAAACAAGTACATCCTGTGCTGTATAGTTCTATGCGACACCTCTTTGGGACATGGTCAACAGTTCTTCCACATTCAGTCCTCCAGAGGATTGAAGCAGAACTGCCATTTACTTCTCAAGCTAACAAACACCATCAATATTAATATTCTCTGCGAGCGTCTGGTCTCCTCGAATTATTCATGGCATACTTTAATCCAAATACATACGTTAGTTGGATCATTCTAACCCAAATAATAACATTCAGCAAGGAAGAGTGTCGTCAAATCCGAAATTATATGGTCAGCAATCTGTCATCAGTTATGACGAGTTTGATTCTGTTACATCTGCACAGGTTGGTGATCAAAGATCGAATGAACATGTAGTGTTGGTCGTGCAACTTTTTCCATTGGGCCCAATAAGCTGCATCCGTCTTCAACTTCAGACTTGAAAGACCGTTTTCACCCATTATTTGAATATGGACTAGAGCTTTGATAGACGCATATGGTAGTGACAGAAGAGCTTCTAACAAAGCCTCCACAGTCGGACTCCTGAGTATCAATGGATTTTTGTAGGTTATGGCAAAAAAAATGATTATTTGCCATCACCTCAAATTTTGATTGCTCTTGAGGTTCATTTTGTCGAATGGTTGCATCCATGAGAAGCTTGATGGATAATATCTTTAGTGATGGCAGCGATGCATGATTACGGACTACACATGGCCGGATGCTTTCTTTGTGATTCGCGAGTGTAGACTGGGCATACTTCACGCGCATGAAAAATTTGGTGGTACGCCACCTTTTATTCACTTTCGTGTGCAGGATATCAATTGGCTCAGGCAGTGTGCCACACGACTCGCAAGAGAACATGATTCTTATCGTCCGATAATGCTGACTAAAATATCCATGCCAAGTCTATCATGTAGTTTGGAAGATATGATGTCGAGTGGAACAATATCCTCTTAATGTGCACCCATATAATGTTGATTGAAATCTTAGGTAGCTCTGCCTTCCTATCTGTCGTGTCGAATGGGTCTTCAGCTAGTAGCTAATCATTCCTTCGTGTCGTGTCGATAGGAACTTTAGCCTCAAGCCAAGACTTCGTCCTTGTCGTGTCGAGTGAAATCTCTTATTATAGTTTGAACTTCTCCATTGTCGTGTGGAATGAAACTCCAGATATAGCTAGGATTTCTTCCCTCTCATGTCAAATGAGATTTTGTACATGATTCGAACCTCATATATGGTGGGTCGGGTAGAATCTTTTGCAAGCGACCAACTATATATATAGTAATGTCAACTGGGACATCCTCCATAACACACTGATGTCGAGTGGGACATCCCCAACAAATTCTTTGCCTAACATTTTAAATGTCGACTAAGCCATCCATAACAGTTAGCTAGTTATAAATCATAGTGTCGACTGGGACACCCATAATTAGTATCATATTATAACATCTAATATAAGTCTCATGCCTCAATGATGTTGACTGGGAATTTTTTAAAAAGCGCAAGCCACATCTGGTAATGTTGACCGAGATGTCCTCGCCAAATCTTCATTTGGGTATTGTCTAGTGGGACTATCTCCTTATGCCAAGTACATCGCCTATGAGGTGAATGGTAAGGAAAATGGTTCCATTGAAGGGACGCGCCTTGCTCCTAATGTTGGTCTATGAGACTTTGGTCGAACGGAGTCTAAAATTGATGACAATTCATTAATGTCTTCTGGAAGAGTTGAGAATCCTCTTAACGTCTTCTGGAGAAGTTAACACCTCTTTTAAGTAGTCTGGAAGTGTTGAAAATCCATTCACAAAGACTAAAGATAATGAAATTCTATCTACACTATCTGGAGTAGATGGTAACCGCCTCAAGGAGTCTTGAATATATGTCAATTATAGAGAATATTTCTTGGTTGATTGGGTATGCCGGGGATTATGAGGGTATCCCCATGTCGACTAGAGGAAATGTGTAGAATAGTTCAAATGATGGTACATATTTGGCGTTTGCTCCTGCTGTCGATGCCATATGAGTAGGGGTGTTTGGAAGGATCATAAATGGAGAGGTCTTTGCACGCTATGAATCACCAAGGCCCCACGGTGGGCGCCAAACTGTAGACGCTGGTTTTCGCCCGAGGCCTACAATAGAGATTTCGTGAGGGGCACTGGCGATCCTGCAAAACACAGGAAGTAGGGTAACGGAGAAGTCTACCCACCGGTGTGGTGGATGCCGTAGGCACTCCGAAGCCAAGTCAGTGATGGGAATGAGGTGCTAAATCGTTGAAGAAGGAGCAAAGTCAGATGTTACCTGGTCCCCGTGGGCTACCGTGAGGGCGGTAGTTCTGAGAGTGGGAGAGTAGTAAATCTGACTAGATGCTTTATGTGAGATACTAGAGCTTTATAGAAGACATGGAGAGTATGAGGAGAGTTGGAGCTAGATTTTAATCCCCATCCCTTTGGAGCCTTGTTCCTATATATACATGCTCTAGTAAATGTGCCTTTATTGCCTTTTGATTAATCGTCCGTTGGATCATGGTAACAGTCGACTTCATGAGGAGCTATAACTGCGATGTAGCGAAATGGATGGGTTGTGATAGCATTTATGAGTCTGGGCGTTATGTGAACTGGAGTAGGGTGAGCCCCGATTATGCTTTGAGCACGTGGTATCTTATTGGGCTTGGGCTTGTGAATCTTTGGGCCTCTATACACTTTAAACATTGGGGCTTCCTTTTGAGGTAGAAGCTTGGGCCTGGGTCTAGTGTTGGGGAGTCTGGGATGCGTTCAACGATGGGCCTGAAGCCAAATGATGAAATTGCCCTTGGACCAAATTTGGTCCATACAGTAATTAGATTACTTGAATATATATAAATGATAAAAGTCCTTATTATTAGTTTCAGATTAATAAGATATGAGACACTATCAATCTATAAACGATTTAATAATTAAATATCCCTAGTCGTAGTATTATCGAGACTGGACATCGATAATGCGGAATAAAATAGTATTACACTTGCGCGTTTTGGAAGCTTAACGACATATTCTCATATATTTAAGTATGGGATACTTATGCAAGTGCGATAGGAGATTCTGTTTACCGATGGTACGGAACAGCTTCGCTCTAGATAGACCCCTCGGAGTCTCATTGGTAGTAGACTATGTGTCTATGGGAATTCGAATAAGGGTAGGTGTATTGGTCTTAACCTGAGACTTGCATCGCTAATACTTGCGACAATCAGTACGCTTTGGTTTTGGTCGTCCGGGGCTTTAACAGGTTCTGTGTATGCCTCTTCTGGGTTTACTGAGAATCATAGTGTATTGGGTGTGATGTCAATATGGAAGTATCACTTCAGTCATATGGAAATGATGATCACGCAGGGATACAGAAATGGTACTCTTAAATGCTGCAGCTATCGGGATAATATGACAATGTCATGATTATCCGATTACAGAGACTAGTTGCTAGTGATCCGATATATGCTTCGTACGGGGCATACACAATTCCAGCCACAGGCCTAGCATGTGACATCCGATACTGGATCGTAATATGCAATACTTAGTATACTACGCTTGATAAAGATTATGTATTCCTTAAAAGAATATTTCTGGAGAATTGGGAAGGCACGGTGCTTTGGTAGAAACCAACCATGTCTTGTAAATCGGTAAGAATGTGGTACTTGGTATGCACTTGTTCAGATAGTCCGACGATCGAATTTACTGCCAACATATCCAGGGATCTCATGGGTCGCTTCCCAAAGATTCACCGATGATATTTGACTCGAACAGAATTAATCTAGGATTAATTATGAGAGAGAGAAAATTAATTTGGGATTAATTACGGTAAGAATATATTTGGGATAAAATTCTATTAGAAGAGAGAGAACGATTAATTTGGAATTAATCGATTAAATAATATATCAGATATATTAATTGAAATTAGATTTCAAAGCGGAATTAAAATTGGATTTTAATTCGGGCAAACAAATTAATTTAGAATTAATTCATAAGCGACTTTAATAATAATTTTGCAAGGCATAATTATTTAATTAAATTATATTTAATTATGTCGCAACGGAAAATTCGTTTATTCGGAATTAAACGAACCCGGGCCCGAGCGAAGTTGCGTGTTGGATTGTTCGACTTAAATTCGGAATTTACAAGTGGTGGGACCCACTTGACTTACATCGACTAGTTTGACTAGTGATGGAAGTGGTTAAGGTTGAGTGAAAGAATTGGATTTCTTTTTCAACACACAATCAAAATTCAACACACTTTGTTTTTTAATTATTTGGAATGACATATACCAACTTGGATTTGGTAAATGAAAATAGATTTGAGAAATCAAATACACAAAAAAAAAACACTCTCCTCTCTCCCTCCTCATTGCCGAGACTTCATCTCCCTTTCTTGGAAATTTTGTTTCAAAATTTCAAGATTGCTAGCACATTCAAAGAGCAAAGAAGGTGATAGGGAAACCAATCCCTAGAGTTTGGAACATAAAGAAAAGCTTGGAGCTTCAACAAAGGATCAAAAGTTTTGAACTTCATACATCCATCAAATCTGATCATTGTAAGTTTATTCCGCAACTTCTTTGAATATTCACACACAAAATCATCTTAGAGATCCTTGGCATGTTCTAGGAACACTAACAATGGTATCAAGAGCTTTTTCTAAGCATGCTTTAGTTTTAGGGTTTATATACTTTAATTTGGGGTTTTTGTGTTTGGAGCATGATTTTTTCAAATTGGTTGTTTGGTTGAGCTTGGATGATGATGAATAAGATTTATGCATCTTAGGAATTGAGAAAATAAATTGGATAAAATTTTCCCTAATTTCCTTAGCTGGGTCGAATACTACCCTAGCATGTATCATGGTGATTTTTTGAAAGTTAGACAATTAGATGTGTTGTTGGCATGTAATGTATGATAGATGTTGATTTAATTGGATTGAAATCAAATTGTGTGATAATTTCTTGTCAAAAACCGTGAGCATGATAAGCATGTATAGATTGATTTTGCTTCAATTTGTGTTGGACATGAGTTGATTAATTAAAGCATGATTAATTAGTTTAATTGGTATTTTGGAAATATTAGTTTAACTAATTAATTATGGCTATTACATTTCAATTAAAATTAATGTAATATTTGGAATGTTATATTAATTAAAGTTAGTCTTTAAAATTTTATTGGGCTAATTTTATTGTATTTGCGCTTAATGGGCATGGTTGGGCCAAGCTTGGTTTAAGACAATTTGATTGGATCCATATTGGGCCTAAAACCATCCAAAAAGTCCAAATATAATAATTGGGCCTTTAAATATTTAATTGGGCCTTTGAGACCCATTGAGATTGGATTTAGAATCTAAGTCTAAAAGGCACATAAATAAGTGTAATTATTTAATTTGGAATTAAATTAGAATTAGTATTGAATACAAATTAAATTGGATTTAAAATTGTAGTTCGATATAATTCAAGAATATGTACTTTGAGTATTTATTCTTAAACGAGTTGGACTAAAGCAAATCAAATCGTTGTTTGAACATTGGATGGTCATTAATTCAAAGATTAATTAATTGGATTAGATTGATTGAATAACATGCTTTGTGTGAATACATGGATGTATTGTATGAATAATATATATCAGATGGATATTAGAAGGGTGAGGGCAATTTTGAAAATTATTGTAATAAATTTAGAATTTATTAAATTGGACCTGCGTGTCCAGCCTATTTTATATTTATCTCTTTGTATTTCTCTTCTCACCAATTCCCAACAATGTTAATGAGGTTTCTTTGATTATTATGTAATTAGGTAGAAGTAAGAATAGTTCTAGCGGGAGAGAGGAAATAGAGAGATTTATTCTAGGAATAATTTGTTATATATCCATCTGTTGGACAATTATGACCCATAGCGTCACTATTTGTACAGATCATGGTGTTGTTGTACAAATTAACTATGTGACAAAGGAGATTGCACTCTTATCATTTGTGATTAGATCACCTAGATGTATAAATGATGAGAGGTCCCTATGATTTGTTCCTTGACGGAGAATGATATGAGACAGTATCAGTCCACGAAGGATAAATCATTAAATATCCCTAGTCATAGTATTATCGAGATTGGACATCAATAAATACGTAAGAGACTAGATTGCACTTGATATATTTGATATATTAAACGAAATTAGATTTCGACACGGAATTAAAATTAGATTTTAATTCGGGCGAACGAATTAATTTAGAATTAATTCGTTAGCGACATGAATAGTGATTTCGCTAGGCGTAATCATTTAATTACGACGCAACAGAAAATTCATTAATTTGGAATTAGCGAACCCGAGCCCGAGATTATTTGTGAGCGCATTCGCATTTCGAATTCGAGTGCGGCACGCAAGTCAAATCAAGCGTCAAATTGCTAGTCGCATCAAGCGTCAAATCACTTGTCATTTTGAGTGATGTGACTTGACAACTTGTGATTGATGTGATTGAGTGATGTTGGTGGTTGGAGCCATTTATGGCTTGACTTTTGAAATCCAAATTCATGGCAAATGCATTGAAATTCAAATGTGTGTATTTAATACACAAATTTGGAACAACCAAATTGAATTCTCTCTTTCTCTCATCTCTCTCCATTCACGCCCAAGGAGGCAAAAATGCTCACTGGTTTTGTTCAAAAAATCGAGCAGTGGGGGAAGCTAGAGTGGGATTTTGTGGCAAAATCACAAGTGCTAGCACACTTACGAGACATGCGAATGTGATAGGGAAGTCCATCCATGAGCCGAGAATCAAATGACGAAGCTTGGAGCTTGGTTTCTTGTTGATTGAAGGCCGAACCAGTGAGCTTGGAACTGCCACTGCCGAACCAGTGAAGAGGAGCAGAATTTCAATTTTGTTCGTCGCCGCATCGCTCAACCGATCGATGTCAGTATTCCGCAACTTCTTCGATTAGTATTCGCACTTGATTCATGCTTATTATTGATCTTGGGACCTTAATAGAAACTAACAATGGTATCAGAGCAAGGTTTGAGCATGAAATGTTTAGGGCTTAAAATTTGGGTAAAATTGATTTTGAGCATGAATTATGAAATTGGATGATTAAGTATGCTTGAATGTGTTTTATATGATGATTGATTGGATCAATTTGTTGAAAAATTGTTTGGAACATTTTTCCCCAAAATACTTAGCTTGGCCGAAAGTTAGAAGCCCTATAATGTCTTGGGATTTTTGATTTTTGATCATTGGATGTGTTGGAAATCATTCGGGAATATGATTTAATATCGATTGTGGAATTAATTGGATTGAATTCGAATCGGACGTTAAATCCCCAAATTGCCGATAGTCAATAGCATGTATTGGGTTTGATTTTTGATCAAAATATGTTGGACATGTTTTGTGGTTATTAAGCATGATTAGTTATGCTAATTGATGTTTTAGAAATGTTAATTGGGTAATTAATTGTGTAATGCACTTTATGTAATTAAATTGTGAAATTGGGTTTTGTGATTTAATTATAATTGGGCCTTAAAATTGGATTTGGGCCTTTAATGTTGTAATTGGGCTTGTTGGGCTTTGTTGTACAAAGTTGGGCTTAGGCAAAATTGGTTGGATCCAATTAGGCCCAAAACCGCATCCATAAAGCCCAAATGCGACTTAATGGACCTTTAAAGTTTAATTGGGCCTAAATTGATTTCTAGGCTTATGGGGTAATTCCCGGATTGGACTTTGGTTATCAGTTTGACTCGAGTTGACCAAAAGTCCACGCCTTAAAGAAATTAATTAAAAGCCCATTGGACTTTAATTGAATTGACGTTGGACATTAATCGGGCTTTGAGACCCGTAGCGATTAAATTTGGAATTTAAGTCGTAAAGGTTCGTTAATTAAAGTGTAATATTTAATTTGGAATTAAATAGTGGATTAGTATTAAATGCATATTAAATTGGATTTAATTATGTAGTTTAATTTAATTCGAGAATTCGTACTTTGAGTACTTATTCGCAAAAACGAGTTTGACTCGAGCAAAATCAAATCGTTGTTTGAACATTGGATGATCACTAATTATCAAATTAATTAATTTGATTAGATTGATTGATAACATGCTTGTGTTAATACATGGTTGCGATGCATGAATAATGTATATCAGATGGATATTAGATGGGTAGGACAATTTTAGAAATTGTTGTAATAAATTTGATTTATTAATTGGACCTGCGTGTCCAGCCTTATTACCTCATATTCTTTGTATTCTCTTCTCACCTATTCCCCTCAATATAAATGAGGTTTCTGTAGAAGTGTAGTGTAACGGGTAGAAGTAATACATGTGCTAGCGGGAGAGAGAAATGGAGAGATTTGATCTAGGATCAATGTGTAAAGTATCCATCCGCATATCATTATTATTTTTCATATGCGCTTTATTATGTGTTTAGAATGCATGTTTAAGGGTGTATGATGATGAGACCTTAACAAAGATAATAAATTGGTTGCCAATTTGCACTCGAAAATGTATTTAAATGGTTTAATTTTCAAATTGGGAATAAAGTTTCAGGATGGTCATGGAAAATAATAAGTTATTTTATTTGATAAAATAATATATTAAGCCTAAGCCCGGAGTTAAGCAAATAGTAGAGCATAATATTTGGAATATTATGTGATGATAACTTTAGTGCTTAATCCATTTAACTTGTCGTAGTAGACTCCTTAATTTCTGAATCAGAACTAAGGATTAGATCCTTAAAGTATGATAAAGAAATTGAAGGATCTTCATAAATCTATACTTAGATTTTAGAAGTACTAAATTGCAATAAATAACTCTTGGAGAGTTAATGACTATTCTCAAGGAGATAAAGTCAAACTTTGCAATTAGACAAGTAGCGTAAGGCGCACCTTACTTCAATATTCTAGAAGGCCGAGGCTTGGCCAAAGCCTTCTGGAATATGAAAAAGGGCAAAGGCAAAATCATTATAATCTTCTAGGAAGATAAATGACATATCCCAAAATGTCTGCCTAAATTGTGGCAAACGGGATCGCGGAAGCGTGACTGCCGTTTGGACAAAGCAGACATGAAGGAATTGAAGACTGGGCAAGGCTCTGACTTCAAATATGTTTGTCAAGATTATGTTTATTACTAGTATTAAAATTGGATTTTAAATACTTAGTGTGGTACATAAATATATTGATGTTCAGAATCTGTTTTGAACAGGATACTGACTTTAATAGAGATTTATATGCGGATTGGAAACGAGACGAAAGTCGCTGTTTTAACCGTAGATACCTAATTTTAGGAACTACCCTTCGGGTGTGTACCTAAATTAGGATACTGTTATAATGTAACTAGTTTGACTAGAAACATTATCTCTATATCAGTGTTTAATCCGTTGCGGATTGACCTTTATATTCTAGAACACTAAAGTGTTTTATTATATAAAGATGATATTGAGATAAACACATTAGATGTGAATAAAAGAATTTATATTTTGAATATAAATAAATCTCAAATATATAATGACAAACAATAGCTCAAACTGATTTGATCAGAAGAGAAACATATTGTGGCATTATTGTATGAGACACAATTAAACAAGACTCGTATATCCGTTCTTTTGAAGAGTGGGTACTCGGACTAATTTGATTCTAATCAAATAAAGTCTACGAATCTAGTTTATTGGGCAAAGTGCCTAAAACACATTTACTTGGTAAAAGTGTAAAAGCCACCAATCTGTTAGCCCTAGTTCATAGTGAAGCAAGTGGGCCCATGTCTAGCTAGGCTAGATGTGGATATGAATATTTCGTGACCTATACGGATGTGGCATCACGTTATAGTTATGTGTTTCTTTTGAAACACAAATCGGAAACTTTTACAGTTTCGACACGAAATAGATATACAGATCGGCTAAAGTATTAAACCGTCACGGTAAGACCGTAATAGAAAAATACTTAAGCAATAAGTTTCTCATATACTTGAAAGAGTAAAGTATTATTTCAAATGAGGACTCCTCCCGGAACACGTCAGTTTGACGGTGTGTCCGAACAGAGTAACCGAATTTTGTTAGACATTATAAGGTTAATCATGAGTCGCTCTGAGCTACCATTTCCTTCAACGGATAAGCTTTAAACAGTGCAAGAATTTATTTTGAATAAGGTTCCATAAAATCTGTTTGACAGATATCATATTAGATATGAACGGGAAAGAAACCAGGTTTCACATTCCTGATAATTTGGGAATGCTAGGCATATGTTTGGATGATACTGTTCAAGGCACCGATCCTTAATGGAACAAAAAATAGTTCATCAAGGATGAAACTATTGCCATTAATCTTCGAATACACAAGAACCGCGTAAGTCGGAGAGAGTCATAAAATAACCTGGGGTATGGGTTTCTGATCTCACCTCATAAATATGTCTATCTTATTGAGGAATACCAACTAACTACGTATGAGGAAGTGATACAAGGTATCGACTCCCTATTATGAAAAAGTTTTATAAATCTGAAATGGATCCATGTATATCAACTAAGTTTGGACACTAGTTGATGTACCGCAAGGCATTGTGCCTATTGGTACTATATAAGTCTTCAAGGAAGACGTACATGGATAGCAACATACCAACGAATAAAGCTAGGCTTTTAGCGGAAAGGTATCATTATCAACATTGTGTTGATTACAATTCAACCTTTTACCTGTTGCCATGGTAAATCCATTTGGATAATGCTTGCTAATGCTGCATGTTTCATTTATGAAATATGACAGCTGAACGGAAAATCGCTTTCCTGAAAAGGAAACCATTATGAGGATGTTTATAATATCCTGTCGGTTTTGTCGCACCAAAACTAGCAAACAAGGTTTGCAGGTTATTCGATCTATGTTTGGATTGAAGCAAGCATTAGATTCTTGGAATTGTCGTTTTGATGTAATCATAATGGTTTATGACTTAATTCAAAACGAAATGATTCTTGTGTATATAAGGAGGTTAGTGGGAGCGCACTGACAGTGGTTGTCCTATAAATAATAATAATATGTCATTTCTTCGAAATGATATTCCCATAAAACTATCGCAAAAGCTTGGCTTTCAAAAACTCTCAGTGGAATCGTACATTTAAAAAAAAAATATACGCTACCTGGTGTCTCATACGCTTTGAGTATATGAAATCACAAACAGGGCAATCCAAGTGATAGTCACCGGATTGATGTTAAGAACATCCGTTAGTATCTTAGAGAACTAATGATGCTGTCTTAGTCTATGGAGATGGAGAACTTGAAGTGACTGGGATCACTGTAGCAAGTTTCCTAACCGATAAAGACGACTAAAAGTCGCAAACGGTACTACAAAGTTTGAATAACGAAACAGTGAGTTGGAAATCTTCCAAGCAAGATACTGTTACCGAATAAACAACAAATGCGGGTTAATTGCTGCAGCTGAGGCGGCAATAGAAGCCTTCTGAGTCGATAATAAATCTAATTAGATTAGATATAGTTCTGTTAGCAGCTGAGCTAGGCGTCAGCACAGGCTAAAGAATTAATGGTCTCATCATCACGATCCAGATACATACTTCAATATTCATCTGATTCGTTCGGATCATACATCGTGGCGATGTGATGATCAAATAAATCGCATCATGTGATAATCATGCAAATCCGCTGACGAAAGTATTTCTCAGTAATTTGAGCCAACCGTACATAGTTCGGGTGTCAGACACTCGAGTGACTGGCTATAGGCCAAGTGGGAGATTGTTGGACAATTATGACCCATAGCGTCACTATTTGTACAGATCATTGTGTTGTTGTACAAATTAACTATGTGACAAATGAGATTGCACTCTTATCATTTGTGATTAGATCACCTAGATATATAAATGATAGGAGGTCCCTATGATTTGTTCCTGGACGGAGAATGATATGAGACAGTATCAGTCCACGAAGGATAAATCATTAAATATCCATAGTCAGAGTATTATCGAGATTGGACATCGATAAATACGTAAAAGACTAGTATTACACTTGTGCCCGTTGTGAGGGCACAACGACATAGTTCTCATATATTTGGGTATATGATACTCATGCAAGTGTAATAGGAGGTTGTGTTTTACCGATGGTACGGGAAACAGCTTCGCTCTAAATAGACCCCTCGGAATTCCATTGGTAGTATGACTATGTGTCTATGGAAGTCTGAAATCATGGTAGGTGTATTTGGTCTTAACCTGAGACTTGCACCGCTAATACTTACGACAATCAATATACTTTGGTTGCGGTCGTCCCGTGCTTTAACAGGTTCTGTGTACGCCAATACTGGGTATATTGAGAATCGTAGTGTGTTGGGTGTGATGTCAAGATGGAAGTGTCACTCCAGTCATATGGAGATGATGGTCACGTAGGATACGGGACTGGTTCTCTTAAATGCTGCAGCTATCGGGATAAAATGACAAGTTCATGTTTATCCGATTATAGAGACTAGTTACCAGACATCCGACATGTGCTTCGTACGGGGCAGACACAATTCCAGCCCTAGGCCTAGCATGTGATCATCCGATACTGGACAGAAATACGCAATACTACGTATACTACGCCTGATATAGATCCTTTATTCCTGTAAGGATATTTCCGGAGAATTGGGTAGGCATGGCGTTTTGCAAGAGGCCAACCTTGTCTTGTAAATCGGTATAAACGTAGTACTTGGTACTTACGTGTTCGGATAGTCCGACGACCGAATTTACTGCCAACATATCGGGGATCTCATGGGTCGCTTCCCAAAGATTCACCGATGACGTATGACTCGCACTCTAAATTAATTTGGGATTAATTAGAAGAGAGAGAAAATTAATCTGGGATTAATTGCGGAGATATTTTATCTGGGATAAAATATCAATTAAAGAGAGATAACGATTAATTTAGAATTAATCGGTAAATTAATATATTTGATATATTAAACGAAATTAGATTTCGACACGGAATTAAAATTAGATTTTAATTCGGGCGAGCGAATTAATTTAGAATTAATTCGTTAGCGACGTGAATAGTGATTTCGCTAGGCGTAATCATTTAATTACGACGCAACGGAAAATTTGTTAATTTGGAATTAGCGAACCCGAGCCCGAGATTATTTGCGAGCGCATTCGCATTTCGAATTCGAGTGCGGCACGCAAGTCAAATCAAGCGTCAAATCGCTAGTCGCAACAAGCGTCAAATCACTTGTCACTTTGAGTGATGTGACTTGACAACTTGTGATTGATGTGATTGAGTGATGTTGGTGGTTGGAGCCATTTATGGCTTGACTTTTGAAATCCAAATTCATGGCAAATGCATTTGAAATTCAAATATGTGTATTTAATAAACAAATTTGGAACAACCAAATTGAATTCTCTCTTTCTCTCATCTCTCTCCATTCACGCCCAATGAGGCAAAAATGCTCACTGGTTTTGTTCAAAAAATCGAGCAGTGGGGGAAGCTAAAGTGGGATTTTGTGGCAAAATCACAAGTGCTAGCACACTTACGAGACATGCGAATGTGATAGGGAAGTCCATCCATGAGCCGAGAATCAAATGACGAAGCTTGGAGCTTGGTTTCTTGTTGATTGAAGGCCGAACCAGTGAGCTTGGAACTGCCACTGCCGAACCAGTGAAGAGGAGCAGAATTTTGATTTTGTTCGTCGCCGCGTCGGTCAACTGATCGATGTGAGTATTCCGCAACTTCTTCGATTAGTATTCGCACTTGATTCATGTTTATTATTGATCTTGGGACCTTAATAGAAACCAACAAATTGTTGGTTTCTATTATTAGTCCCAAGATCATAATGAGTAATCATGAATGAATAACGAAGAAATATGGCGGAATCATACTTACAACGATCGGTTTAGGATGTGTTGATGAACAAAATATTTCCTCCTCCAAGTGTCCAAGATTTGGCCAAGGCAAAGGTGGAAGCTCCAAGCTTTGTTTTGTCTTTCCAAGCTCTTGAATAGGTTTCCCTATCACCTCTTGATGATCCTTGAAGAGTGCTAGCCCTTAGTGAATTTTTGCAACAAAACTTCACCTTGACTTTCCTTCAAATTCGGTCAACAAATGAAAGAAAATGGGAGAGCCAAAACAGTCACTGGTTTCGGTAATGGGAGAGAGAAGAGAAGATGAAGATTTGATTTCTAAAATCAATATTAATTGTTTCAAAAACAATTGTAAATGATATACCAAACCTTGGTTGGTATAAGTCAATCAACATACTTTGACTTGGAGTGTTTTACACACTTTAACCAACTCACCTAAACCCATCAAGCTAAAGTGAATTAGTTGACTAGTGATGTGATGATTGATGTGACATGTGGGCCCCACTCGATTCCGAATGCGAGTGGGCCCGCAAACACTCCCGGGCTCGGGTTCGCTAATTTCGAATTAACGAACTTCCGTCGCGACGTAATTTTAAATCTAATTTAATTAAATAATTATGCCTAGCAAAATTACTATTCACGTCGCTAACGAATTAATTCTAAATTAACTCATTTTCCCGAATTAAAATCTAATTTTAATTCCGCGTCGAAATCTAATTCCGAATAATATATCAAATATATTATTTTAATGATTAATTCCAAATTAATCTTTCTCTCTCTTCAATTAGTACTTTATCCAAGATAAAGTCTCTCTGCAATTAATTCCAGATTAATTAAGCTCGTATCATACGTCATCGGTGAATCTTCGGGAAGCGACCCAAGAGATCCCTGGATATATTGGCAGTAAATACGGTCATCGGACTATCCGAACACGTACGTACCTCATACTACGTTTTTACCGATTTATGAGACAAGGTTGGCTTCTAGCAAAACGCCATGCCTACCCAATTCTCCAGAAATATTCTTACTGGAATATACGATCTTTATCAGGCGTAGTATACCATAGTATTGTGTATTGCGATCCAGTATCGGATGTCAGGTGCGAGGCCTGGGGCTGGAATAGTGTCTGCCCCGTACGAAGCACATATCGGATATCAAGCAACTAGTCTCTTTGAATCGGATAATCATGACCTTGTCATATTATCCCGATGGTTGCAACACTATAGAGAACCAGTTCTGAATCCCTGCGTGATCATCATCTCCATATCTTTGAAGTGATACTTTCGTCTTGACATCACATCCAATACACTACGATTCTCAATAAACCCAGAAGAGGCGTACACAGAACCTGTTAAAGTCCTGGACGACCAAAACCAAAGTTTACCGATTGTCGCAAGTATTAGCGATGCAAGTCTCAGGTTAAGACCAAATACACCTACCCTGAAGCGGACTCCCATAGACACATATACATACTACCAATGAGATTCCTCGGGGTCTATCCAGAGTGAAGCTGTTTTCCGTACCATCGGTAAAACACAACCTCCAATCGCACTTGCATAAGTATCCTATACTTAAATATATGAGAACTATGCCGTTATGCCCTCACAACGCGCACAAGTGCAATACTAGTCTATTCCGCATTATCGATGTCCAATCTCGATAATACTACGACTAGGGATATTAATGATTAAACCTTTATGGATTGATACTGTCTCATATCATCTCAATCCGGAACTA